>JAEIFK010000304.1:0-48053 GCA_018901825.1 Drosophila funebris
TATGGGTACCAAATCTGCCAAGTGTGGCAAGTCTGTAGCTCTTATAATACGCTTTTTTTCGATTTGCGGGTTCGGAAGTGAGCGTGGCAAAAATCTAAAACAAACTTGATCTGCCTGCACACTATAAGAGTGTTGTCACCAAACTTGGTAACTCTAGCTCTAATAGTCTCTGAGATCTAGGTGTTCATACGGACGGACAGACGAACAGACGGACATGGCTATATCGTCTCGGCTGCTGATGCTGATCAAGAATATATATACTTTATAGGGTCGGAGATGACTCCTTCTGCCTGTTACGCACAAACTCAAACTTAGAAGACTATGTACTTTTTTAAAGTACAGAGTCTAATAACAACAATTAATTAATAATTGAAAAATAAAACTCAAATTTAAATTGTCAGCAGCGAGATTTGAACCCGCGCACTCGTAGCGAGTCTTGCTGTTGTTGTTGCTCCAATGCTGCTCAGCCCTTATGAATTTGTTGGTCATTCATTCCTTAAAATCTCCTTTGTTTATGGTTCGATCGCGATGAAATTTTCGGAAAGCGTCCGCACACATGCACACTCTATGGGTACCAAATCTGCCAAGTGTGGCAAGTCTGTAGCTCTTATAATACGCTTTTTTCGAATTGAGGGGGGTGGAAGTGGGCGTGGCAAAAATCTAAAACAAACTTGATCTGCCTGCACACTATAAGAGTGTTGTCACCAAACTTGGTAACTCTAGCTCTTATAGTCTCTGAGATCTAGGTGTTCATACGGACGGACAGACGGACAGACGGACATGGCTATATCGTCTCGGCTGTTGATGCTGATCAAGAATATATATACTTTATAGGGTCGGAGATGACTCCTTCTGCCTGTTACGCACAAATCGCTTTCGTCAAACTTAGAAGACTATGTACTTTTCTAAAGTACAGAGTCTAATAACAACAATTAATTAATAATTGAAAAATAAAACTCAAATTTAAATTGTCAGCAGCGAGATTTGAACCCGCGCACTCGTAGCGAGTCTTGCTGTTGTTGTTGCTCTAATGCTGCTCAGCCCTTATGAATTTGTTGGTCATTCATTCCTTAAAATCTCCTTTGTTTATGGTTCGATCGCGATGAAATTTTCGGAAAGCGTCCGCACACATGCACACTCTATGTGTACCAAATCTGCCAAGTGTGGCAAGTCTGTAGCTCTTATAATACGCTTTTTTCGATTTGCGGGGGCGGAAGTGAGCGTGGCAAAAATCTAAAACAAACTTGATCTGCCTGCACACTATAAGAGTGTTGTCACCAAATTTGGTAACTCTAGCTCTTATAGTCTCTGAGATCTAGGTGTTCATACGGACGGACAGACGGACAGACGGACATGGCTATATCGTCTCGGCTGTTGATGCTGATCAAGAATATATATACTTTATAGGGTCGGAGATGACTCCTTCTGCCTGCTACGCACAAATCGCTTTCGTCAAACTTAGAAGACTATGTACTTTTCTAAAGTACAGATTTTAATAACAACAATTAATTAATAATTGAAAAATAAAACTCAAATTTAAATTGTCAGCAGCGAGATTTGAACCCGCGCACTCGTAGCGAGTCTTGCTGTTGCTGTTGCTCCAATGCTGCTCAGCCCTTATGAATTTGTTGGTCATTCATTCCTTAAAATCTCCTTTGTTTATGGTTCGATCGCGATGAAATTTTTGGAAAGCGTCCGCACACATGCACACTCTATGTGTACCAAATCTGCCAAGTGTGGCAAGTCTGTAGCTCTTATAATACGCTTTTTTCGATTTGCGGGGGCGGAAGTGAGCGTGGCAAAAATCTAAAACAAACTTGATCTGCCTGCACACTATAAGAGTGTTGTCACCAAATTTGGTAACTCTAGCTCTTATAGTCTCTGAGATCTAGGTGTTCATACGGACGGACAGACGGACAGACGGACATGGCTATATCGTCTCGGCTGTTGTTGCTCATCAAGAATATATATACTTTATAGGGTCGGAGATGACTCCTTCTGCCTGCTACGCACAAATCGCTTTCGTCAAACTTAGAAGACTATGTACTTTTCTAAAGTACAGATTTTAATAACAACAATTAATTAATAATTGAAAAATAAAACTCAAATTTAAATTGTCAGCAGCGAGATTTGAACCCGCGCACTCGTAGCGAGTCTTGCTGTTGTTGTTGCTCTAATGCTGCTCAGCCCTTATGAATTTGTTGGTCATTCATTCCTTAAAATCTCCTTTGTTTATGGTTCGATCGCGATGAAATTTTTGGAAAGCGTCCGCACACATGCACACTCTATGTGTACCAAATCTGCCAAGTGTGGCAAGTCTGTAGCTCTTATAATACGCTTTTTTTCGATTTGCGGGGGCGGAAGTGAGCGTGGCAAAAATCTAAAACAAACTTGATCTGCCTGCACACTATAAGAGTGTTGTCACCAAATTTGGTAACTCTAGCTCTTATAGTCTCTGAGATCTAGGTGTTCATACGGACGGACAGACGGACAGACGGACATGGCTATATCGTCTCGGCTGTTGATGCTGATCAAGAATATATATACTTTATAGGGTCGGAGATGACTCCTTCTGCCTGTTACGCACAAATCGCTTTCGTCAAACTTAGAAGACTATGTACTTTTCTAAAGTACAGAGTCTAATAACAACAATTAATTAATAATTGAAAAATAAAACTCAAATTTAAATTGTCAGCAGCGAGATTTGAACCCGCGCACTCGTAGCGAGTCTTGCTGTTGCTGTTGCTCCAATGCTGCTCAGCCCTTATGAATTTGTTGGTCATTCATTCCTTAAAATCTCCTTTGTTTATGGTTCGATCGCGATGAAATTTTTGGAAAGCGTCCGCACACATGCACACTCTATGTGTACCAAATCTGCCAAGTGTGGCAAGTCTGTAGCTCTTATAATACGCTTTTTTCGATTTGCGGGGGCGGAAGTGAGCGTGGCAAAAATCTAAAACAAACTTGATCTGCCTGCACACTATAAGAGTGTTGTCACCAAATTTGGTAACTCTAGCTCTTATAGTCTCTGAGATCTAGGTGTTCATACGGACGGACAGACGGACAGACGGACATGGCTATATCGTCTCGGCTGTTGTTGCTCATCAAGAATATATATACTTTATAGGGTCGGAGATGACTCCTTCTGCCTGCTACGCACAAATCGCTTTCGTCAAACTTAGAAGACTATGTACTTTTCTAAAGTACAGATTTTAATAACAACAATTAATTAATAATTGAAAAATAAAACTCAAATTTAAATTGTCAGCAGCGAGATTTGAACCCGCGCACTCGTAGCGAGTCTTGCTGTTGTTGTTGCTCTAATGCTGCTCAGCCCTTATGAATTTGTTGGTCATTCATTCCTTAAAATCTCCTTTGTTTATGGTTCGATCGCGATGAAATTTTTGGAAAGCGTCCGCACACATGCACACTCTATGTGTACCAAATCTGCCAAGTGTGGCAAGTCTGTAGCTCTTATAATACGCTTTTTTCGATTTGCGGGGGCGGAAGTGAGCGTGGCAAAAATCTAAAACAAACTTGATCTGCCTGCACACTATAAGAGTGTTGTCACCAAATTTGGTAACTCTAGCTCTTATAGTCTCTGAGATCTAGGTGTTCATACGGACGGACAGACGGACAGACGGACATGGCTATATCGTCTCGGCTGTTGTTGCTGATCAAGAATATATATACTTTATAGGGTCGGAGATGACTCCTTCTGCCTGTTACGCACAAATCGCTTTCGTCAAACTTAGAAGACTATGTACTTTTTTAAAGTACAGAGTCTAATAACAACAATTAATTAATAATTGAAAAATAAAACTCAAATTTAAATTGTCAGCAGCGAGATTTGAACCCGCGCACTCGTAGCGAGTCTTGCTGTTGTTGTTGCTCTAATGCTGCTCAGCCCTTATGAATTTGTTGGTCATTCATTCCTTAAAATCTCCTTTGTTTATGGTTCGATCGCGATGAAATTTTTGGAAAGCGTCCGCACACATGCACACTCTATGTGTACCAAATCTGCCAAGTGTGGCAAGTCTGTAGCTCTTATAATACGCTTTTTTTCGATTTGCGGGGGCGGAAGTGAGCGTGGCAAAAATCTAAAACAAACTTGATCTGCCTGCACACTATAAGAGTGTTGTCACCAAATTTGGTAACTCTAGCTCTTATAGTCTCTGAGATCTAGGTGTTCATACGGACGGACAGACGGACAGACGGACATGGCTATATCGTCTCGGCTGTTGATGCTGATCAAGAATATATATACTTTATAGGGTCGGAGATGACTCCTTCTGCCTGTTACGCACAAATCGCTTTCGTCAAACTTAGAAGACTATGTACTTTTCTAAAGTACAGAGTCTAATAACAACAATTAATTAATAATTGAAAAATAAAACTCAAATTTAAATTGTCAGCAGCGAGATTTGAACCCGCGCACTCGTAGCGAGTCTTGCTGTTGTTGTTGCTCTAATGCTGCTCAGCCCTTATGAATTTGTTGGTCATTCATTCCTTAAAATCTCCTTTGTTTATGGTTCGATCGCGATGAAATTTTTGGAAAGCGTCCGCACACATGCACACTCTATGTGTACCAAATCTGCCAAGTGTGGCAAGTCTGTAGCTCTTATAATACGCTTTTTTTCGATTTGCGGGGGCGGAAGTGAGCGTGGCAAAAATCTAAAACAAACTTGATCTGCCTGCACACTATAAGAGTGTTGTCACCAAATTTGGTAACTCTAGCTCTTATAGTCTCTGAGATCTAGGTGTTCATACGGACGGACAGACGGACAGACGGACATGGCTATATCGTCTCGGCTGTTGATGCTGATCAAGAATATATATACTTTATAGGGTCGGAGATGACTCCTTCTGCCTGCTACGCACAAATCGCTTTCGTCAAACTTAGAAGACTATGTACTTTTCTAAAGTACAGATTTTAATAACAACAATTAATTAATAATTGAAAAATAAAACTCAAATTTAAATTGTCAGCAGCGAGATTTGAACCCGCGCACTCGTAGCGAGTCTTGCTGTTGCTGTTGCTCCAATGCTGCTCAGCCCTTATGAATTTGTTGGTCATTCATTCCTTAAAATCTCCTTTGTTTATGGTTCGATCGCGATGAAATTTTCGGAAAGCGTCCGCACACATGCACACTCTATGTGTACCAAATCTGCCAAGTGTGGCAAGTCTGTAGCTCTTATAATATACGCTTTTTTCGATTTGCGGGGGGCGGAAGTGAGCGTGGCAAAAATCTAAAACAAACTTGATCTGCCTGCACACTATAAGAGTGTTGTCACCAAATTTGGTAACTCTAGCTCTTATAGTCTCTGAGATCTAGGTGTTCATACGGACGGACAGACGGACAGACGGACATGGCTATATCGTCTCGGCTGTTGTTGCTCATCAAGAATATATATACTTTATAGGGTCGGAGATGACTCCTTCTGCCTGCTACGCACAAATCGCTTTCGTCAAACTTAGAAGACTATGTACTTTTCTAAAGTACAGATTTTAATAACAACAATTAATTAATAATTGAAAAATAAAACTCAAATTTAAATTGTCAGCAGCGAGATTTGAACCCGCGCACTCGTAGCGAGTCTTGCTGTTGTTGTTGCTCTAATGCTGCTCAGCCCTTATGAATTTGTTGGTCATTCATTCCTTAAAATCTCCTTTGTTTATGGTTCGATCGCGATGAAATTTTTGGAAAGCGTCCGCACACATGCACACTCTATGGGTACCAAATCTGCCAAGTGTGGCAAGTCTGTAGCTCTTATAATACGCTTTTTTCGATTTGCGGGTTCGGAAGTGAGCGTGGCAAAAATCTAAAACAAACTTGATCTGCCTGCACACTATAAGAGTGTTGTCACCAAATTTGGTAACTCTAGCTCTTATAGTCTCTGAGATCTAGGTGTTCATACGGACGGACAGACGGACAGACGGACATGGCTATATCGTCTCGGCTGTTGATGCTGATCAAGAATATATATACTTTATAGGGTCGGAGATGACTCCTTCTGCCTGTTACGCACAAATCGCTTTCGTCAAACTTAGAAGACTATGTACTTTTCTAAAGTACAGAGTCTAATAACAACAATTAATTAATAATTGAAAAATAAAACTCAAATTTAAATTGTCAGCAGCGAGATTTGAACCCGCGCACTCGTAGCGAGTCTTGCTGTTGTTGTTGCTCTAATGCTGCTCAGCCCTTATGAATTTGTTGGTCATTCATTCCTTAAAATCTCCTTTGTTTATGGTTCGATCGCGATGAAATTTTCGGAAAGCGTCCGCACACATGCACACTCTATGTGTACCAAATCTGCCAAGTGTGGCAAGTCTGTAGCTCTTATAATACGCTTTTTTCGATTTGCGGGGGCGGAAGTGAGCGTGGCAAAAATCTAAAACAAACTTGATCTGCCTGCACACTATAAGAGTGTTGTCACCAAATTTGGTAACTCTAGCTCTTATAGTCTCTGAGATCTAGGTGTTCATACGGACGGACAGACGGACAGACGGACATGGCTATATCGTCTCGGCTGTTGTTGCTCATCAAGAATATATATACTTTATAGGGTCGGAGATGACTCCTTCTGCCTGCTACGCACAAATCGCTTTCGTCAAACTTAGAAGACTATGTACTTTTCTAAAGTACAGATTTTAATAACAACAATTAATTAATAATTGAAAAATAAAACTCAAATTTAAATTGTCAGCAGCGAGATTTGAACCCGCGCACTCGTAGCGAGTCTTGCTGTTGTTGTTGCTCTAATGCTGCTCAGCCCTTATGAATTTGTTGGTCATTCATTCCTTAAAATCTCCTTTGTTTATGGTTCGATCGCGATGAAATTTTCGGAAAGCGTCCGCACACATGCACACTCTATGTGTACCAAATCTGCCAAGTGTGGCAAGTCTGTAGCTCTTATAATACGCTTTTTTCGATTTGCGGGGGCGGAAGTGGGCGTGGCAAAAATCTAAAACAAACTTGATCTGCCTGCACACTATAAGAGTGTTGTCACCAAATTTGGTAACTCTAGCTCTTATAGTCTCTGAGATCTAGGTGTTCATACGGACGGACAGACGGACAGACGGACATGGCTATATCGTCTCGGCTGTTGTTGCTGATCAAGAATATATATACTTTATAGGGTCGGAGATGACTCCTTCTGCCTGTTACGCACAAATCGCTTTCGTCAAACTTAGAAGACTATGTACTTTTCTAAAGTACAGAGTCTAATAACAACAATTAATTAATAATTGAAAAATAAAACTCAAATTTAAATTGTCAGCAGCGAGATTTGAACCCGCGCACTCGTAGCGAGTCTTGCTGTTGTTGTTGCTCTAATGCTGCTCAGCCCTTATGAATTTGTTGGTCATTCATTCCTTAAAATCTCCTTTGTTTATGGTTCGATCGCGATGAAATTTTCGGAAAGCGTCCGCACACATGCACACTCTATGTGTACCAAATCTGCCAAGTGTGGCAAGTCTGTAGCTCTTATAATACGCTTTTTTCGATTTGCGGGGGCGGAAGTGAGCGTGGCAAAAATCTAAAACAAACTTGATCTGCCTGCACACTATAAGAGTGTTGTCACCAAATTTGGTAACTCTAGCTCTTATAGTCTCTGAGATCTAGGTGTTCATACGGACGGACAGACGGACAGACGGACATGGCTATATCGTCTCGGCTGTTGTTGCTCATCAAGAATATATATACTTTATAGGGTCGGAGATGACTCCTTCTGCCTGCTACGCACAAATCGCTTTCGTCAAACTTAGAAGACTATGTACTTTTCTAAAGTACAGATTTTAATAACAACAATTAATTAATAATTGAAAAATAAAACTCAAATTTAAATTGTCAGCAGCGAGATTTGAACCCGCGCACTCGTAGCGAGTCTTGCTGTTGTTGTTGCTCCTAATGCTGCTCAGCCCTTATGAATTTGTTGGTCATTCATTCCTTAAAATCTCCTTTGTTTATGGTTCGATCGCGATGAAATTTTCGGAAAGCGTCCGCACACATGCACACTCTATGTGTACCAAATCTGCCAAGTGTGGCAAGTCTGTAGCTCTTATAATACGCTTTTTTTCGATTTGCGGGGGCGGAAGTGGGCGTGGCAAAAATCTAAAACAAACTTGATCTGCCTGCACACTATAAGAGTGTTGTCACCAAATTTGGTAACTCTAGCTCTTATAGTCTCTGAGATCTAGGTGTTCATACGGACGGACAGACGGACAGACGGACATGGCTATATCGTCTCGGCTGTTGATGCTGATCAAGAATATATATACTTTATAGGGTCGGAGATGACTCCTTCTGCCTGTTACGCACAAATCGCTTTCGTCAAACTTAGAAGACTATGTACTTTTCTAAAGTACAGAGTCTAATAACAACAATTAATTAATAATTGAAAAATAAAACTCAAATTTAAATTGTCAGCAGCGAGATTTGAACCCGCGCACTCGTAGCGAGTCTTGCTGTTGTTGTTGCTCCAATGCTGCTCAGCCCTTATGAATTTGTTGGTCATTCATTCCTTAAAATCTCCTTTGTTTATGGTTCGATCGCGATGAAATTTTCGGAAAGCGTCCGCACACATGCACACTCTATGTGTACCAAATCTGCCAAGTGTGGCAAGTCTGTAGCTCTTATAATACGCTTTTTTCGATTTGCGGGGGGCGGAAGTGAGCGTGGCAAAAATCTAAAACAAACTTGATCTGCCTGCACACTATAAGAGTGTTGTCACCAAATTTGGTAACTCTAGCTCTTATAGTCTCTGAGATCTAGGTGTTCATACGGACGGACAGACGGACAGACGGACATGGCTATATCGTCTCGGCTGTTGTTGCTGATCAAGAATATATATACTTTATAGGGTCGGAGATGACTCCTTCTGCCTGTTACGCACAAATCGCTTTCGTCAAACTTAGAAGACTATGTACTTTTTTAAAGTACAGAGTCTAATAACAACAATTAATTAATAATTGAAAAATAAAACTCAAATTTAAATTGTCAGCAGCGAGATTTGAACCCGCGCACTCGTAGCGAGTCTTGCTGTTGTTGTTGCTCCAATGCTGCTCAGCCCTTATGAATTTGTTGGTCATTCATTCCTTAAAATCTCCTTTGTTTATGGTTCGATCGCGATGAAATTTTTGGAAAGCGTCCGCACACATGCACACTCTATGTGTACCAAATCTGCCAAGTGTGGCAAGTCTGTAGCTCTTATAATACGCTTTTTTTCGATTTGCGGGGGCGGAAGTGAGCGTGGCAAAAATCTAAAACAAACTTGATCTGCCTGCACACTATAAGAGTGTTGTCACCAAATTTGGTAACTCTAGCTCTTATAGTCTCTGAGATCTAGGTGTTCATACGGACGGACAGACGGACAGACGGACATGGCTATATCGTCTCGGCTGTTGTTGCTCATCAAGAATATATATACTTTATAGGGTCGGAGATGACTCCTTCTGCCTGCTACGCACAAATCGCTTTCGTCAAACTTAGAAGACTATGTACTTTTCTAAAGTACAGAGTCTAATAACAACAATTAATTAATAATTGAAAAATAAAACTCAAATTTAAATTGTCAGCAGCGAGATTTGAACCCGCGCACTCGTAGCGAGTCTTGCTGTTGTTGTTGCTCTAATGCTGCTCAGCCCTTATGAATTTGTTGGTCATTCATTCCTTAAAATCTCCTTTGTTTATGGTTCGATCGCGATGAAATTTTTGGAAAGCGTCCGCACACATGCACACTCTATGTGTACCAAATCTGCCAAGTGTGGCAAGTCTGTAGCTCTTATAATACGCTTTTTTTCGATTTGCGGGGGGCGGAAGTGAGCGTGGCAAAAATCTAAAACAAACTTGATCTGCCTGCACACTATAAGAGTGTTGTCACCAAATTTGGTAACTCTAGCTCTTATAGTCTCTGAGATCTAGGTGTTCATACGGACGGACAGACGGACAGACGGACATGGCTATATCGTCTCGGCTGTTGTTGCTCATCAAGAATATATATACTTTATAGGGTCGGAGATGACTCCTTCTGCCTGCTACGCACAAATCGCTTTCGTCAAACTTAGAAGACTATGTACTTTTCTAAAGTACAGAGTCTAATAACAACAATTAATTAATAATTGAAAAATAAAACTCAAATTTAAATTGTCAGCAGCGAGATTTGAACCCGCGCACTCGTAGCGAGTCTTGCTGTTGTTGTTGCTCCAATGCTGCTCAGCCCTTATGAATTTGTTGGTCATTCATTCCTTAAAATCTCCTTTGTTTATGGTTCGATCGCGATGAAATTTTTGGAAAGCGTCCGCACACATGCACACTCTATGTGTACCAAATCTGCCAAGTGTGGCAAGTCTGTAGCTCTTATAATACGCTTTTTTTCGATTTGCGGGGGGCGGAAGTGAGCGTGGCAAAAATCTAAAACAAACTTGATCTGCCTGCACACTATAAGAGTGTTGTCACCAAATTTGGTAACTCTAGCTCTTATAGTCTCTGAGATCTAGGTGTTCATACGGACGGACAGACGGACAGACGGACATGGCTATATCGTCTCGGCTGTTGTTGCTGATCAAGAATATATATACTTTATAGGGTCGGAGATGACTCCTTCTGCCTGTTACGCACAAATCGCTTTCGTCAAACTTAGAAGACTATGTACTTTTCTAAAGTACAGAGTCTAATAACAACAATTAATTAATAATTGAAAAATAAAACTCAAATTTAAATTGTCAGCAGCGAGATTTGAACCCGCGCACTCGTAGCGAGTCTTGCTGTTGTTGTTGCTCTAATGCTGCTCAGCCCTTATGAATTTGTTGGTCATTCATTCCTTAAAATCTCCTTTGTTTATGGTTCGATCGCGATGAAATTTTTGGAAAGCGTCCGCACACATGCACACTCTATGTGTACCAAATCTGCCAAGTGTGGCAAGTCTGTAGCTCTTATAATACGCTTTTTTTCGATTTGCGGGGGCGGAAGTGAGCGTGGCAAAAATCTAAAACAAACTTGATCTGCCTGCACACTATAAGAGTGTTGTCACCAAATTTGGTAACTCTAGCTCTTATAGTCTCTGAGATCTAGGTGTTCATACGGACGGACAGACGGACAGACGGACATGGCTATATCGTCTCGGCTGTTGATGCTGATCAAGAATATATATACTTTATAGGGTCGGAGATGACTCCTTCTGCCTGTTACGCACAAATCGCTTTCGTCAAACTTAGAAGACTATGTACTTTTCTAAAGTACAGAGTCTAATAACAACAATTAATTAATAATTGAAAAATAAAACTCAAATTTAAATTGTCAGCAGCGAGATTTGAACCCGCGCACTCGTAGCGAGTCTTGCTGTTGTTGTTGCTCCAATGCTGCTCAGCCCTTATGAATTTGTTGGTCATTCATTCCTTAAAATCTCCTTTGTTTATGGTTCGATCGCGATGAAATTTTCGGAAAGCGTCCGCACACATGCACACTCTATGTGTACCAAATCTGCCAAGTGTGGCAAGTCTGTAGCTCTTATAATACGCTTTTTTTCGATTTGCGGGGGCGGAAGTGAGCGTGGCAAAAATCTAAAACAAACTTGATCTGCCTGCACACTATAAGAGTGTTGTCACCAAATTTGGTAACTCTAGCTCTTATAGTCTCTGAGATCTAGGTGTTCATACGGACGGACAGACGGACAGACGGACATGGCTATATCGTCTCGGCTGTTGTTGCTGATCAAGAATATATATACTTTATAGGGTCGGAGATGACTCCTTCTGCCTGCTACGCACAAATCGCTTTCGTCAAACTTAGAAGACTATGTACTTTTCTAAAGTACAGAGTCTAATAACAACAATTAATTAATAATTGAAAAATAAAACTCAAATTTAAATTGTCAGCAGCGAGATTTGAACCCGCGCACTCGTAGCGAGTCTTGCTGTTGTTGTTGCTCTAATGCTGCTCAGCCCTTATGAATTTGTTGGTCATTCATTCCTTAAAATCTCCTTTGTTTATGGTTCGATCGCGATGAAATTTTTGGAAAGCGTCCGCACACATGCACACTCTATGTGTACCAAATCTGCCAAGTGTGGCAAGTCTGTAGCTCTTATAATACGCTTTTTTTCGATTTGCGGGGGCGGAAGTGAGCGTGGCAAAAATCTAAAACAAACTTGATCTGCCTGCACACTATAAGAGTGTTGTCACCAAATTTGGTAACTCTAGCTCTTATAGTCTCTGAGATCTAGGTGTTCATACGGACGGACAGACGGACAGACGGACATGGCTATATCGTCTCGGCTGTTGTTGCTCATCAAGAATATATATACTTTATAGGGTCGGAGATGACTCCTTCTGCCTGTTACGCACAAATCGCTTTCGTCAAACTTAGAAGACTATGTACTTTTTCTAAAGTACAGAGTCTAATAACAACAATTAATTAATAATTGAAAAATAAAACTCAAATTTAAATTGTCAGCAGCGAGATTTGAACCCGCGCACTCGTAGCGAGTCTTGCTGTTGTTGTTGCTCCAATGCTGCTCAGCCCTTATGAATTTGTTGGTCATTCATTCCTTAAAATCTCCTTTGTTTATGGTTCGATCGCGATGAAATTTTTGGAAAGCGTCCGCACACATGCACACTCTATGTGTACCAAATCTGCCAAGTGTGGCAAGTCTGTAGCTCTTATAATACGCTTTTTTTCGATTTGCGGGGGCGGAAGTGAGCGTGGCAAAAATCTAAAACAAACTTGATCTGCCTGCACACTATAAGAGTGTTGTCACCAAATTTGGTAACTCTAGCTCTTATAGTCTCTGAGATCTAGGTGTTCATACGGACGGACAGACGGACAGACGGACATGGCTATATCGTCTCGGCTGTTGTTGCTGATCAAGAATATATATACTTTATAGGGTCGGAGATGACTCCTTCTGCCTGCTACGCACAAATCGCTTTCGTCAAACTTAGAAGACTATGTACTTTTCTAAAGTACAGAGTCTAATAACAACAATTAATTAATAATTGAAAAATAAAACTCAAATTTAAATTGTCAGCAGCGAGATTTGAACCCGCGCACTCGTAGCGAGTCTTGCTGTTGTTGTTGCTCTAATGCTGCTCAGCCCTTATGAATTTGTTGGTCATTCATTCCTTAAAATCTCCTTTGTTTATGGTTCGATCGCGATGAAATTTTTGGAAAGCGTCCGCACACATGCACACTCTATGTGTACCAAATCTGCCAAGTGTGGCAAGTCTGTAGCTCTTATAATACGCTTTTTTTCGATTTGCGGGGGCGGAAGTGAGCGTGGCAAAAATCTAAAACAAACTTGATCTGCCTGCACACTATAAGAGTGTTGTCACCAAATTTGGTAACTCTAGCTCTTATAGTCTCTGAGATCTAGGTGTTCATACGGACGGACAGACGGACAGACGGACATGGCTATATCGTCTCGGCTGTTGATGCTGATCAAGAATATATATACTTTATAGGGTCGGAGATGACTCCTTCTGCCTGTTACGCACAAATCGCTTTCGTCAAACTTAGAAGACTATGTACTTTTCTAAAGTACAGAGTCTAATAACAACAATTAATTAATAATTGAAAAATAAAACTCAAATTTAAATTGTCAGCAGCGAGATTTGAACCCGCGCACTCGTAGCGAGTCTTGCTGTTGTTGTTGCTCCAATGCTGCTCAGCCCTTATGAATTTGTTGGTCATTCATTCCTTAAAATCTCCTTTGTTTATGGTTCGATCGCGATGAAATTTTCGGAAAGCGTCCGCACACATGCACACTCTATGTGTACCAAATCTGCCAAGTGTGGCAAGTCTGTAGCTCTTATAATACGCTTTTTTTCGATTTGCGGGGGGCGGAAGTGAGCGTGGCAAAAATCTAAAACAAACTTGATCTGCCTGCACACTATAAGAGTGTTGTCACCAAATTTGGTAACTCTAGCTCTTATAGTCTCTGAGATCTAGGTGTTCATACGGACGGACAGACGGACAGACGGACATGGCTATATCGTCTCGGCTGTTGTTGCTCATCAAGAATATATATACTTTATAGGGTCGGAGATGACTCCTTCTGCCTGCTACGCACAAATCGCTTTCGTCAAACTTAGAAGACTATGTACTTTTCTAAAGTACAGAGTCTAATAACAACAATTAATTAATAATTGAAAAATAAAACTCAAATTTAAATTGTCAGCAGCGAGATTTGAACCCGCGCACTCGTAGCGAGTCTTGCTGTTGTTGTTGCTCTAATGCTGCTCAGCCCTTATGAATTTGTTGGTCATTCATTCCTTAAAATCTCCTTTGTTTATGGTTCGATCGCGATGAAATTTTTGGAAAGCGTCCGCACACATGCACACTCTATGTGTACCAAATCTGCCAAGTGTGGCAAGTCTGTAGCTCTTATAATACGCTTTTTTCGATTTGCGGGGGCGGAAGTGAGCGTGGCAAAAATCTAAAACAAACTTGATCTGCCTGCACACTATAAGAGTGTTGTCACCAAATTTGGTAACTCTAGCTCTTATAGTCTCTGAGATCTAGGTGTTCATACGGACGGACAGACGGACAGACGGACATGGCTATATCGTCTCGGCTGTTGATGCTGATCAAGAATATATATACTTTATAGGGTCGGAGATGACTCCTTCTGCCTGTTACGCACAAATCGCTTTCGTCAAACTTAGAAGACTATGTACTTTTCTAAAGTACAGAGTCTAATAACAACAATTAATTAATAATTGAAAAATAAAACTCAAATTTAAATTGTCAGCAGCGAGATTTGAACCCGCGCACTCGTAGCGAGTCTTGCTGTTGTTGTTGCTCTAATGCTGCTCAGCCCTTATGAATTTGTTGGTCATTCATTCCTTAAAATCTCCTTTGTTTATGGTTCGATCGCGATGAAATTTTCGGAAAGCGTCCGCACACATGCACACTCTATGTGTACCAAATCTGCCAAGTGTGGCAAGTCTGTAGCTCTTATAATACGCTTTTTTCGATTTGCGGGGGCGGAAGTGGGCGTGGCAAAAATCTAAAACAAACTTGATCTGCCTGCACACTATAAGAGTGTTGTCACCAAATTTGGTAACTCTAGCTCTTATAGTCTCTGAGATCTAGGTGTTCATACGGACGGACAGACGGACAGACGGACATGGCTATATCGTCTCGGCTGTTGATGCTGATCAAGAATATATATACTTTATAGGGTCGGAGATGACTCCTTCTGCCTGCTACGCACAAATCGCTTTCGTCAAACTTAGAAGACTATGTACTTTTCTAAAGTACAGATTTTAATAACAACAATTAATTAATAATTGAAAAATAAAACTCAAATTTAAATTGTCAGCAGCGAGATTTGAACCCGCGCACTCGTAGCGAGTCTTGCTGTTGCTGTTGCTCCAATGCTGCTCAGCCCTTATGAATTTGTTGGTCATTCATTCCTTAAAATCTCCTTTGTTTATGGTTCGATCGCGATGAAATTTTTGGAAAGCGTCCGCACACATGCACACTCTATGTGTACCAAATCTGCCAAGTGTGGCAAGTCTGTAGCTCTTATAATACGCTTTTTTCGATTTGCGGGGGGCGGAAGTGAGCGTGGCAAAAATCTAAAACAAACTTGATCTGCCTGCACACTATAAGAGTGTTGTCACCAAATTTGGTAACTCTAGCTCTTATAGTCTCTGAGATCTAGGTGTTCATACGGACGGACAGACGGACAGACGGACATGGCTATATCGTCTCGGCTGTTGTTGCTCATCAAGAATATATATACTTTATAGGGTCGGAGATGACTCCTTCTGCCTGTTACGCACAAATCGCTTTCGTCAAACTTAGAAGACTATGTACTTTTCTAAAGTACAGAGTCTAATAACAACAATTAATTAATAATTGAAAAATAAAACTCAAATTTAAATTGTCAGCAGCGAGATTTGAACCCGCGCACTCGTAGCGAGTCTTGCTGTTGTTGTTGCTCTAATGCTGCTCAGCCCTTATGAATTTGTTGGTCATTCATTCCTTAAAATCTCCTTTGTTTATGGTTCGATCGCGATGAAATTTTCGGAAAGCGTCCGCACACATGCACACTCTATGTGTACCAAATCTGCCAAGTGTGGCAAGTCTGTAGCTCTTATAATACGCTTTTTTCGATTTGCGGGGGCGGAAGTGGGCGTGGCAAAAATCTAAAACAAACTTGATCTGCCTGCACACTATAAGAGTGTTGTCACCAAATTTGGTAACTCTAGCTCTTATAGTCTCTGAGATCTAGGTGTTCATACGGACGGACAGACGGACAGACGGACATGGCTATATCGTCTCGGCTGTTGATGCTGATCAAGAATATATATACTTTATAGGGTCGGAGATGACTCCTTCTGCCTGTTACGCACAAATCGCTTTCGTCAAACTTAGAAGACTATGTACTTTTCTAAAGTACAGATTCTAATAACAACAATTAATTAATAATTGAAAAATAAAACTCAAATTTAAATTGTCAGCAGCGAGATTTGAACCCGCGCACTCGTAGCGAGTCTTGCTGTTGTTGTTGCTCCAATGCTGCTCAGCCCTTATGAATTTGTTGGTCATTCATTCCTTAAAATCTCCTTTGTTTATGGTTCGATCGCGATGAAATTTTCGGAAAGCGTCCGCACACATGCACACTCTATGTGTACCAAATCTGCCAAGTGTGGCAAGTCTGTAGCTCTTATAATACGCTTTTTTCGATTTGCGGGGGCGGAAGTGGGCGTGGCAAAAATCTAAAACAAACTTGATCTGCCTGCACACTATAAGAGTGTTGTCACCAAATTTGGTAACTCTAGCTCTTATAGTCTCTGAGATCTAGGTGTTCATACGGACGGACAGACGGACAGACGGACATGGCTATATCGTCTCGGCTGTTGTTGCTCATCAAGAATATATATACTTTATAGGGTCGGAGATGACTCCTTCTGCCTGTTACGCACAAATCGCTTTCGTCAAACTTAGAAGACTATGTACTTTTCTAAAGTACAGAGTCTAATAACAACAATTAATTAATAATTGAAAAATAAAACTCAAATTTAAATTGTCAGCAGCGAGATTTGAACCCGCGCACTCGTAGCGAGTCTTGCTGTTGTTGTTGCTCTAATGCTGCTCAGCCCTTATGAATTTGTTGGTCATTCATTCCTTAAAATCTCCTTTGTTTATGGTTCGATCGCGATGAAATTTTCGGAAAGCGTCCGCACACATGCACACTCTATGTGTACCAAATCTGCCAAGTGTGGCAAGTCTGTAGCTCTTATAATACGCTTTTTTCGATTTGCGGGGGCGGAAGTGAGCGTGGCAAAAATCTAAAACAAACTTGATCTGCCTGCACACTATAAGAGTGTTGTCACCAAATTTGGTAACTCTAGCTCTTATAGTCTCTGAGATCTAGGTGTTCATACGGACGGACAGACGGACAGACGGACATGGCTATATCGTCTCGGCTGTTGATGCTGATCAAGAATATATATACTTTATAGGGTCGGAGATGACTCCTTCTGCCTGTTACGCACAAATCGCTTTCGTCAAACTTAGAAGACTATGTACTTTTCTAAAGTACAGAGTCTAATAACAACAATTAATTAATAATTGAAAAATAAAACTCAAATTTAAATTGTCAGCAGCGAGATTTGAACCCGCGCACTCGTAGCGAGTCTTGCTGTTGTTGTTGCTCTAATGCTGCTCAGCCCTTATGAATTTGTTGGTCATTCATTCCTTAAAATCTCCTTTGTTTATGGTTCGATCGCGATGAAATTTTCGGAAAGCGTCCGCACACATGCACACTCTATGTGTACCAAATCTGCCAAGTGTGGCAAGTCTGTAGCTCTTATAATACGCTTTTTTCGATTTGCGGGGGCGGAAGTGAGCGTGGCAAAAATCTAAAACAAACTTGATCTGCCTGCACACTATAAGAGTGTTGTCACCAAATTTGGTAACTCTAGCTCTTATAGTCTCTGAGATCTAGGTGTTCATACGGACGGACAGACGGACAGACGGACATGGCTATATCGTCTCGGCTGTTGTTGCTCATCAAGAATATATATACTTTATAGGGTCGGAGATGACTCCTTCTGCCTGCTACGCACAAATCGCTTTCGTCAAACTTAGAAGACTATGTACTTTTCTAAAGTACAGATTTTAATAACAACAATTAATTAATAATTGAAAAATAAAACTCAAATTTAAATTGTCAGCAGCGAGATTTGAACCCGCGCACTCGTAGCGAGTCTTGCTGTTGTTGTTGCTCTAATGCTGCTCAGCCCTTATGAATTTGTTGGTCATTCATTCCTTAAAATCTCCTTTGTTTATGGTTCGATCGCGATGAAATTTTCGGAAAGCGTCCGCACACATGCACACTCTATGTGTACCAAATCTGCCAAGTGTGGCAAGTCTGTAGCTCTTATAATACGCTTTTTTCGAATTGAGGGGGGCGGAAGTGGGCGTGGCAAAAATCTAAAACAAACTTGATCTGCCTGCACACTATAAGAGTGTTGTCACCAAATTTGGTAACTCTAGCTCTTATAGTCTCTGAGATCTAGGTGTTCATACGGACGGACAGACGGACAGACGACAGACGGACATGGCTATATCGTCTCGGCTGTTGTTGCTCATCAAGAATATATATACTTTATAGGGTCGGAGATGACTCCTTCTGCCTGTTACGCACAAATCGCTTTCGTCAAACTTAGAAGACTATGTACTTTTCTAAAGTACAGAGTCTAATAACAACAATTAATTAATAATTGAAAAATAAAACTCAAATTTAAATTGTCAGCAGCGAGATTTGAACCCGCGCACTCGTAGCGAGTCTTGCTGTTGTTGTTGCTCTAATGCTGCTCAGCCCTTATGAATTTGTTGGTCATTCATTCCTTAAAATCTCCTTTGTTTATGGTTCGATCGCGATGAAATTTTCGGAAAGCGTCCGCACACATGCACACTCTATGTATACCAAATCTGCCAAGTGTGGCAAGTCTGTAGCTCTTATAATACGCTTTTTTTCGAATTGAGGGGGCGGAAGTGGGCGTGGCAAAAATCTAAAACAAACTTGATCTGCCTGCACACTATAAGAGTGTTGTCACCAAATTTGGTAACTCTAGCTCTTATAGTCTCTGAGATCTAGGTGTTCATACGGACGGACAGACGGACAGACGGACATGGCTATATCGTCTCGGCTGTTGTTGCTCATCAAGAATATATATACTTTATAGGGTCGGAGATGACTCCTTCTGCCTGTTACGCACAAATCGCTTTCGTCAAACTTAGAAGACTATGTACTTTTCTAAAGTACAGAGTCTAATAACAACAATTAATTAATAATTGAAAAATAAAACTCAAATTTAAATTGTCAGCAGCGAGATTTGAACCCGCGCACTCGTAGCGAGTCTTGCTGTTGTTGTTGCTCCAATGCTGCTCAGCCCTTATGAATTTGTTGGTCATTCATTCCTTAAAATCTCCTTTGTTTATGGTTCGATCGCGATGAAATTTTTCGGAAAGCGTCCGCACACATGCACACTCTATGTGTACCAAATCTGCCAAGTGTGGCAAGTCTGTAGCTCTTATAATACGCTTTTTTCGATTTGCGGGGGCGGAAGTGAGCGTGGCAAAAATCTAAAACAAACTTGATCTGCCTGCACACTATAAGAGTGTTGTCACCAAATTTGGTAACTCTAGCTCTTATAGTCTCTGAGATCTAGGTGTTCATACGGACGGACAGACGGACAGACGGACATGGCTATATCGTCTCGGCTGTTGTTGCTCATCAAGAATATATATACTTTATAGGGTCGGAGATGACTCCTTCTGCCTGCTACGCACAAATCGCTTTCGTCAAACTTAGAAGACTATGTACTTTTCTAAAGTACAGATTTTAATAACAACAATTAATTAATAATTGAAAAATAAAACTCAAATTTAAATTGTCAGCAGCGAGATTTGAACCCGCGCACTCGTAGCGAGTCTTGCTGTTGTTGTTGCTCCTAATGCTGCTCAGCCCTTATGAATTTGTTGGTCATTCATTCCTTAAAATCTCCTTTGTTTATGGTTCGATCGCGATGAAATTTTTGGAAAGCGTCCGCACACATGCACACTCTATGTGTACCAAATCTGCCAAGTGTGGCAAGTCTGTAGCTCTTATAATACGCTTTTTTCGATTTGAGGGGGCGGAAGTGGGCGTGGCAAAAATCTAAAACAAACTTGATCTGCCTGCACACTATAAGAGTGTTGTCACCAAATTTGGTAACTCTAGCTCTTATAGTCTCTGAGATCTAGGTGTTCATACGGACGGACAGACGGACAGACGGACAGACGGACATGGCTATATCGTCTCGGCTGTTGTTGCTCATCAAGAATATATATACTTTATAGGGTCGGAGATGACTCCTTCTGCCTGTTACGCACAAATCGCTTTCGTCAAACTTAGAAGACTATGTACTTTTCTAAAGTACAGAGTCTAATAACAACAATTAATTAATAATTGAAAAATAAAACTCAAATTTAAATTGTCAGCAGCGAGATTTGAACCCGCGCACTCGTAGCGAGTCTTGCTGTTGTTGTTGCTCTAATGCTGCTCAGCCCTTATGAATTTGTTGGTCATTCATTCCTTAAAATCTCCTTTGTTTATGGTTCGATCGCGATGAAATTTTCGGAAAGCGTCCGCACACATGCACACTCTATGTATACCAAATCTGCCAAGTGTGGCAAGTCTGTAGCTCTTATAATACGCTTTTTTCGAATTGAGGGGGGCGGAAGTGGGCGTGGCAAAAATCTAAAAAAAAATTGATCTGCCTGCACACTATAAGAGTGTTGTCACCAAATTTGGTAACTCTAGCTCTTATAGTCTCTGAGATCTAGGTGTTCATACGGACGGACAGACGGACAGACGGACATGGCTATATCGTCTCGGCTGTTGTTGCTCATCAAGAATATATATACTTTATAGGGTCGGAGATGACTCCTTCTGCCTGTTACGCACAAATCGCTTTCGTCAAACTTAGAAGACTATGTACTTTTCTAAAGTACAGAGTCTAATAACAACAATTAATTAATAATTGAAAAATAAAACTCAAATTTAAATTGTCAGCAGCGAGATTTGAACCCGCGCACTCGTAGCGAGTCTTGCTGTTGTTGTTGCTCTAATGCTGCTCAGCCCTTATGAATTTGTTGGTCATTCATTCCTTAAAATCTCCTTTGTTTATGGTTCGATCGCGATGAAATTTTTGGAAAGCGTCCGCACACATGCACACTCTATGTGTACCAAATCTGCCAAGTGTGGCAAGTCTGTAGCTCTTATAATACGCTTTTTTCGAATTGCGGGGGCGGAAGTGGGCGTGGCAAAAATCTAAAAACAAACTTGATCTGCCTGCACACTATAAGAGTGTTGTCACCAAATTTGGTAACTCTAGCTCTTATAGTCTCTGAGATCTAGGTGTTCATACGGACGGACAGACGGACAGACGGACATGGCTATATCGTCTCGGCTGTTGATGCTGATCAAGAATATATATACTTTATAGGGTCGGAGATGACTCCTTCTGCCTGTTACGCACAAATCGCTTTCGTCAAACTTAGAAGACTATGTACTTTTCTAAAGTACAGAGTCTAATAACAACAATTAATTAATAATTGAAAAATAAAACTCAAATTTAAATTGTCAGCAGCGAGATTTGAACCCGCGCACTCGTAGCGAGTCTTGCTGTTGTTGTTGCTCCAATGCTGCTCAGCCCTTATGAATTTGTTGGTCATTCATTCCTTAAAATCTCCTTTGTTTATGGTTCGATCGCGATGAAATTTTTGGAAAGCGTCCGCACACATGCACACTCTATGTGTACCAAATCTGCCAAGTGTGGCAAGTCTGTAGCTCTTATAATACGCTTTTTTCGATTTGCGGGGGCGGAAGTGAGCGTGGCAAAAATCTAAAACAAACTTGATCTGCCTGCACACTATAAGAGTGTTGTCACCAAATTTGGTAACTCTAGCTCTTATAGTCTCTGAGATCTAGGTGTTCATACGGACGGACAGACGGACAGACGGACATGGCTATATCGTCTCGGCTGTTGTTGCTCATCAAGAATATATATACTTTATAGGGTCGGAGATGACTCCTTCTGCCTGCTACGCACAAATCGCTTTCGTCAAACTTAGAAGACTATGTACTTTTCTAAAGTACAGATTTTAATAACAACAATTAATTAATAATTGAAAAATAAAACTCAAATTTAAATTGTCAGCAGCGAGATTTGAACCCGCGCACTCGTAGCGAGTCTTGCTGTTGTTGTTGCTCTAATGCTGCTCAGCCCTTATGAATTTGTTGGTCATTCATTCCTTAAAATCTCCTTTGTTTATGGTTCGATCGCGATGAAATTTTCGGAAAGCGTCCGCACACATGCACACTCTATGTGTACCAAATCTGCCAAGTGTGGCAAGTCTGTAGCTCTTATAATACGCTTTTTTCGAATTTGAGGGGGCGGAAGTGGGCGTGGCAAAAATCTAAAACAAACTTGATCTGCCTGCACACTATAAGAGTGTTGTCACCAAATTTGGTAACTCTAGCTCTTATAGTCTCTGAGATCTAGGTGTTCATACGGACGGACAGACGGACAGACGGACAGACGGACATGGCTATATCGTCTCGGCTGTTGTTGCTCATCAAGAATATATATACTTTATAGGGTCGGAGATGACTCCTTCTGCCTGTTACGCACAAATCGCTTTCGTCAAACTTAGAAGACTATGTACTTTTCTAAAGTACAGAGTCTAATAACAACAATTAATTAATAATTGAAAAATAAAACTCAAATTTAAATTGTCAGCAGCGAGATTTGAACCCGCGCACTCGTAGCGAGTCTTGCTGTTGTTGTTGCTCTAATGCTGCTCAGCCCTTATGAATTTGTTGGTCATTCATTCCTTAAAATCTCCTTTGTTTATGGTTCGATCGCGATGAAATTTTCGGAAAGCGTCCGCACACATGCACACTCTATGTATACCAAATCTGCCAAGTGTGGCAAGTCTGTAGCTCTTATAATACGCTTTTTTCGAATTGAGGGGGCGGAAGTGGGCGTGGCAAAAATCTAAAAAAAAATTGATCTGCCTGCACACTATAAGAGTGTTGTCACCAAATTTGGTAACTCTAGCTCTTATAGTCTCTGAGATCTAGGTGTTCATACGGACGGACAGACGGACAGACGGACATGGCTATATCGTCTCGGCTGTTGTTGCTCATCAAGAATATATATACTTTATAGGGTCGGAGATGACTCCTTCTGCCTGTTACGCACAAATCGCTTTCGTCAAACTTAGAAGACTATGTACTTTTCTAAAGTACAGAGTCTAATAACAACAATTAATTAATAATTGAAAAATAAAACTCAAATTTAAATTGTCAGCAGCGAGATTTGAACCCGCGCACTCGTAGCGAGTCTTGCTGTTGTTGTTGCTCTAATGCTGCTCAGCCCTTATGAATTTGTTGGTCATTCATTCCTTAAAATCTCCTTTGTTTATGGTTCGATCGCGATGAAATTTTCGGAAAGCGTCCGCACACATGCACACTCTATGTGTACCAAATCTGCCAAGTGTGGCAAGTCTGTAGCTCTTATAATACGCTTTTTTCGATTTGCGGGGGCGGAAGTGAGCGTGGCAAAAATCTAAAAACAAACTTGATCTGCCTGCACACTATAAGAGTGTTGTCACCAAATTTGGTAACTCTAGCTCTTATAGTCTCTGAGATCTAGGTGTTCATACGGACGGACAGACGGACAGACGGACATGGCTATATCGTCTCGGCTGTTGTTGCTCATCAAGAATATATATACTTTATAGGGTCGGAGATGACTCCTTCTGCCTGTTACGCACAAATCGCTTTCGTCAAACTTAGAAGACTATGTACTTTTCTAAAGTACAGATTTTAATAACAACAATTAATTAATAATTGAAAAATAAAACTCAAATTTAAATTGTCAGCAGCGAGATTTGAACCCGCGCACTCGTAGCGAGTCTTGCTGTTGTTGTTGCTCCAATGCTGCTCAGCCCTTATGAATTTGTTGGTCATTCATTCCTTAAAATCTCCTTTGTTTATGGTTCGATCGCGATGAAATTTTTGGAAAGCGTCCGCACACATGCACACTCTATGTGTACCAAATCTGCCAAGTGTGGCAAGTCTGTAGCTCTTATAATACGCTTTTTTCGATTTGCGGGGGGCGGAAGTGAGCGTGGCAAAAATCTAAAACAAACTTGATCTGCCTGCACACTATAAGAGTGTTGTCACCAAATTTGGTAACTCTAGCTCTTATAGTCTCTGAGATCTAGGTGTTCATGACGGACGGACAGACGGACAGACGGACATGGCTATATCGTCTCGGCTGTTGTTGCTCATCAAGAATATATATACTTTATAGGGTCGGAGATGACTCCTTCTGCCTGCTACGCACAAATCGCTTTCGTCAAACTTAGAAGACTATGTACTTTTCTAAAGTACAGATTTTAATAACAACAATTAATTAATAATTGAAAAATAAAACTCAAATTTAAATTGTCAGCAGCGAGATTTGAACCCGCGCACTCGTAGCGAGTCTTGCTGTTGTTGTTGCTCTAATGCTGCTCAGCCCTTATGAATTTGTTGGTCATTCATTCCTTAAAATCTCCTTTGTTTATGGTTCGATCGCGATGAAATTTTCGGAAAGCGTCCGCACACATGCACACTCTATGTGTACCAAATCTGCCAAGTGTGGCAAGTCTGTAGCTCTTATAATACGCTTTTTTCGAATTGAGGGGGCGGAAGTGGGCGTGGCAAAAATCTAAAACAAACTTGATCTGCCTGCACACTATAAGAGTGTTGTCACCAAATTTGGTAACTCTAGCTCTTATAGTCTCTGAGATCTAGGTGTTCATACGGACGGACAGACGGACAGACGGACATGGCTATATCGTCTCGGCTGTTGTTGCTCATCAAGAATATATATACTTTATAGGGTCGGAGATGACTCCTTCTGCCTGTTACGCACAAATCGCTTTCGTCAAACTTAGAAGACTATGTACTTTTCTAAAGTACAGAGTCTAATAACAACAATTAATTAATAATTGAAAAATAAAACTCAAATTTAAATTGTCAGCAGCGAGATTTGAACCCGCGCACTCGTAGCGAGTCTTGCTGTTGTTGTTGCTCTAATGCTGCTCAGCCCTTATGAATTTGTTGGTCATTCATTCCTTAAAATCTCCTTTGTTTATGGTTCGATCGCGATGAAATTTTCGGAAAGCGTCCGCACACATGCACACTCTATGTGTACCAAATCTGCCAAGTGTGGCAAGTCTGTAGCTCTTATAATACGCTTTTTTCGATTTGCGGGGGCGGAAGTGGGCGTGGCAAAAATCTAAAAACAAACTTGATCTGCCTGCACACTATAAGAGTGTTGTCACCAAATTTGGTAACTCTAGCTCTTATAGTCTCTGAGATCTAGGTGTTCATACGGACGGACAGACGGACAGACGGACATGGCTATATCGTCTCGGCTGTTGTTGCTCATCAAGAATATATATACTTTATAGGGTCGGAGATGACTCCTTCTGCCTGCTACGCACAAATCGCTTTCGTCAAACTTAGAAGACTATGTACTTTTCTAAAGTACAGATTTTAATAACAACAATTAATTAATAATTGAAAAATAAAACTCAAATTTAAATTGTCAGCAGCGAGATTTGAACCCGCGCACTCGTAGCGAGTCTTGCTGTTGTTGTTGCTCCAATGCTGCTCAGCCCTTATGAATTTGTTGGTCATTCATTCCTTAAAATCTCCTTTGTTTATGGTTCGATCGCGATGAAATTTTCGGAAAGCGTCCGCACACATGCACACTCTATGTGTACCAAATCTGCCAAGTGTGGCAAGTCTGTAGCTCTTATAATACGCTTTTTTCGATTTGCGGGGGCGGAAGTGGGCGTGGCAAAAATCTAAAACAAACTTGATCTGCCTGCACACTATAAGAGTGTTGTCACCAAATTTGGTAACTCTAGCTCTTATAGTCTCTGAGATCTAGGTGTTCATACGGACGGACAGACGGCGACTGACAGACGGACATGGCTATATCGTCTCGGCTGTTGTTGCTCATCAAGAATATATATACTTTATAGGGTCGGAGATGACTCCTTCTGCCTGTTACGCACAAATCGCTTTCGTCAAACTTAGAAGACTATGTACTTTTCTAAAGTACAGAGTCTAATAACAACAATTAATTAATAATTGAAAAATAAAACTCAAATTTAAATTGTCAGCAGCGAGATTTGAATCCGCGCACTCGTAGCGAGTCTTGCTGTTGTTGTTGCTCTAATGCTGCTCAACCCTTATGAATTTGTTGGTCATTCATTCCTTAAAATCTCCTTTGTTTATGGTTCGATCGCGATGAAATTTTCGGAAAGCGTCCGCACACATGCACACTCTATGTATACCAAATCTGCCAATTGTGGCAAGTCTGTAGCTCTTATAATACGCTTTTTTCGAATTGAGGAGGCGGAAGTGGGCGTGGCAAAAATCTAAAAAAAAATTGAACTGCCTGCACACTATAAGAGTGTTGTCACCAAATTTGGTAACTCTAGCTCTTATAGTCTCTGAGATCTAGGTGTTCATACGGACGGACAGACGGACAGACGGACATGGCTATATCGTCTCGGCTGTTGATGCTGATCAAGAATATATATACTTTATAGGGTCGGAGATGACTCCTTCTGCCTGTTACGCACAAATCGCTTTCGTCAAACTTAGAAGACTATGTACTTTTTTAAAGTACAGAGTCTAATAACAACAATTAATTAATAATTGAAAAATAAAACTCAAATTTAAATTGTCAGCAGCGAGATTTGAACCCGCGCACTCGTAGCGAGTCTTGCTGTTGCTGTTGCTCCAATGCTGCTCAGCCCTTATGAATTTGTTGGTCATTCATTCCTTAAAATCTCCTTTGTTTATGGTTCGATCGCGATGAAATTTTTGGAAAGCGTCCGCACACATGCACACTCTATGTGTACCAAATCTGCCAAGTGTGGCAAGTCTGTAGCTCTTATAATACGCTTTTTTCGATTTGCGGGGGCGGAAGTGAGCGTGGCAAAAATCTAAAACAAACTTGATCTGCCTGCACACTATAAGAGTGTTGTCACCAAATTTGGTAACTCTAGCTCTTATAGTCTCTGAGATCTAGGTGTTCATACGGACGGACAGACGGACAGACGGACATGGCTATATCGTCTCGGCTGTTGTTGCTCATCAAGAATATATATACTTTATAGGGTCGGAGATGACTCCTTCTGCCTGCTACGCACAAATCGCTTTCGTCAAACTTAGAAGACTATGTACTTTTCTAAAGTACAGATTTTAATAACAACAATTAATTAATAATTGAAAAATAAAACTCAAATTTAAATTGTCAGCAGCGAGATTTGAACCCGCGCACTCGTAGCGAGTCTTGCTGTTGTTGTTGCTCTAATGCTGCTCAGCCCTTATGAATTTGTTGGTCATTCATTCCTTAAAATCTCCTTTGTTTATGGTTCGATCGCGATGAAATTTTCGGAAAGCGTCCGCACACATGCACACTCTATGTGTACCAAATCTGCCAAGTGTGGCAAGTCTGTAGCTCTTATAATACGCTTTTTTCGAATTGCGGGGGCGGAAGTGGGCGTGGCAAAAATCTAAAACAAACTTGATCTGCCTGCACACTATAAGAGTGTTGTCACCAAATTTGGTAACTCTAGCTCTTATAGTCTCTGAGATCTAGGTGTTCATACGGACGGACAGACGGACAGACGGACATGGCTATATCGTCTCGGCTGTTGTTGCTCATCAAGAATATATATACTTTATAGGGTCGGAGATGACTCCTTCTGCCTGTTACGCACAAATCGCTTTCGTCAAACTTAGAAGACTATGTACTTTTCTAAAGTACAGAGTCTAATAACAACAATTAATTAATAATTGAAAAATAAAACTCAAATTTAAATTGTCAGCAGCGAGATTTGAACCCGCGCACTCGTAGCGAGTCTTGCTGTTGTTGTTGCTCTAATGCTGCTCAGCCCTTATGAATTTGTTGGTCATTCATTCCTTAAAATCTCCTTTGTTTATGGTTCGATCGCGATGAAATTTTCGGAAAGCGTCCGCACACATGCACACTCTATGTGTACCAAATCTGCCAAGTGTGGCAAGTCTGTAGCTCTTATAATACGCTTTTTTCGATTTGCGGGGGCGGAAGTGAGCGTGGCAAAAATCTAAAACAAACTTGATCTGCCTGCACACTATAAGAGTGTTGTCACCAAATTTGGTAACTCTAGCTCTTATAGTCTCTGAGATCTAGGTGTTCATACGGACGGACGAGACGGACAGACGGACATGGCTATATCGTCTCGGCTGTTGTTGCTCATCAAGAATATATATACTTTATAGGGTCGGAGATGACTCCTTCTGCCTGTTACGCACAAATCGCTTTCGTCAAACTTAGAAGACTATGTACTTTTCTAAAGTACAGATTCTAATAACAACAATTAATTAATAATTGAAAAATAAAACTCAAATTTAAATTGTCAGCAGCGAGATTTGAACCCGCGCACTCGTAGCGAGTCTTGCTGTTGTTGTTGCTCTAATGCTGCTCAGCCCTTATGAATTTGTTGGTCATTCATTCCTTAAAATCTCCTTTGTTTATGGTTCGATCGCGATGAAATTTTCGGAAAGCGTCCGCACACATGCACACTCTATGTGTACCAAATCTGCCAAGTGTGGCAAGTCTGTAGCTCTTATAATACGCTTTTTTCGAATTGCGGGGGCGGAAGTGGGCGTGGCAAAAATCTAAAACAAACTTGATCTGCCTGCACACTATAAGAGTGTTGTCACCAAATTTGGTAACTCTAGCTCTTATAGTCTCTGAGATCTAGGTGTTCATACGGACGGACAGACGGACAGACGGACATGGCTATATCGTCTCGGCTGTTGTTGCTCATCAAGAATATATATACTTTATAGGGTCGGAGATGACTCCTTCTGCCTGTTACGCACAAATCGCTTTCGTCAAACTTAGAAGACTATGTACTTTTCTAAAGTACAGAGTCTAATAACAACAATTAATTAATAATTGAAAAATAAAACTCAAATTTAAATTGTCAGCAGCGAGATTTGAACCCGCGCACTCGTAGCGAGTCTTGCTGTTGTTGTTGCTCTAATGCTGCTCAGCCCTTATGAATTTGTTGGTCATTCATTCCTTAAAATCTCCTTTGTTTATGGTTCGATCGCGATGAAATTTTCGGAAAGCGTCCGCACACATGCACACTCTATGTGTACCAAATCTGCCAAGTGTGGCAAGTCTGTAGCTCTTATAATACGCTTTTTTCGAATTGCGGGGGGCGGAAGTGGGCGTGGCAAAAATCTAAAACAAACTTGATCTGCCTGCACACTATAAGAGTGTTGTCACCAAATTTGGTAACTCTAGCTCTTATAGTCTCTGAGATCTAGGTGTTCATACGGACGGACAGACGGACAGACGGACATGGCTATATCGTCTCGGCTGTTGTTGCTCATCAAGAATATATATACTTTATAGGGTCGGAGATGACTCCTTCTGCCTGTTACGCACAAATCGCTTTCGTCAAACTTAGAAGACTATGTACTTTTCTAAAGTACAGAGTCTAATAACAACAATTAATTAATAATTGAAAAATAAAACTCAAATTTAAATTGTCAGCAGCGAGATTTGAACCCGCGCACTCGTAGCGAGTCTTGCTGTTGTTGTTGCTCTAATGCTGCTCAGCCCTTATGAATTTGTTGGTCATTCATTCCTTAAAATCTCCTTTGTTTATGGTTCGATCGCGATGAAATTTTCGGAAAGCGTCCGCACACATGCACACTCTATGTGTACCAAATCTGCCAAGTGTGGCAAGTCTGTAGCTCTTATAATACGCTTTTTTCGATTTGCGGGGGCGGAAGTGGGCGTGGCAAAAATCTAAAACAAACTTGATCTGCCTGCACACTATAAGAGTGTTGTCACCAAATTTGGTAACTCTAGCTCTTATAGTCTCTGAGATCTAGGTGTTCATACGGACGGACAGACGGACAGACGGACATGGCTATATCGTCTCGGCTGTTGTTGCTCATCAAGAATATATATACTTTATAGGGTCGGAGATGACTCCTTCTGCCTGTTACGCACAAATCGCTTTCGTCAAACTTAGAAGACTATGTACTTTTCTAAAGTACAGAGTCTAATAACAACAATTAATTAATAATTGAAAAATAAAACTCAAATTTAAATTGTCAGCAGCGAGATTTGAATCCGCGCACTCGTAGCGAGTCTTGCTGTTGTTGTTGCTCTAATGCTGCTCAGCCCTTATGAATTTGTTGGTCATTCATTCCTTAAAATCTCCTTTGTTTATGGTTCGATCGCGATGAAATTTTCGGAAAGCGTCCGCACACATGCACACTCTATGTATACCAAATCTGCCAAGTGTGGCAAGTCTGTAGCTCTTATAATACGCTTTTTTCGAATTGAGGGGGCGGAAGTGGGCGTGGCAAAAATCTAAAAACAAAATTGATCTGCCTGCACACTATAAGAGTGTTGTCACCAAATTTGGTAACTCTAGCTCTTATAGTCTCTGAGATCTAGGTGTTCATACGGACGGACAGACGGACAGACGGACATGGCTATATCGTCTCGGCTGTTGATGCTGATCAAGAATATATATACTTTATAGGGTCGGAGATGACTCCTTCTGCCTGTTACGCACAAATCGCTTTCGTCAAACTTAGAAGACTATGTACTTTTTTAAAGTACAGAGTCTAATAACAACAATTAATTAATAATTGAAAAATAAAACTCAAATTTAAATTGTCAGCAGCGAGATTTGAACCCGCGCACTCGTAGCGAGTCTTGCTGTTGTTGTTGCTCCAATGCTGCTCAGCCCTTATGAATTTGTTGGTCATTCATTCCTTAAAATCTCCTTTGTTTATGGTTCGATCGCGATGAAATTTTCGGAAAGCGTCCGCACACATGCACACTCTATGTGTACCAAATCTGCCAAGTGTGGCAAGTCTGTAGCTCTTATAATACGCTTTTTTCGATTTGCGGGGGCGGAAGTGAGCGTGGCAAAAATCTAAAACAAACTTGATCTGCCTGCACACTATAAGAGTGTTGTCACCAAATTTGGTAACTCTAGCTCTTATAGTCTCTGAGATCTAGGTGTTCATACGGACGGACAGACGGACAGACGGACATGGCTATATCGTCTCGGCTGTTGTTGCTCATCAAGAATATATATACTTTATAGGGTCGGAGATGACTCCTTCTGCCTGCTACGCACAAATCGCTTTCGTCAAACTTAGAAGACTATGTACTTTTCTAAAGTACAGATTTTAATAACAACAATTAATTAATAATTGAAAAATAAAACTCAAATTTAAATTGTCAGCAGCGAGATTTGAACCCGCGCACTCGTAGCGAGTCTTGCTGTTGTTGTTGCTCTAATGCTGCTCAGCCCTTATGAATTTGTTGGTCATTCATTCCTTAAAATCTCCTTTGTTTATGGTTCGATCGCGATGAAATTTTCGGAAAGCGTCCGCACACATGCACACTCTATGTGTACCAAATCTGCCAAGTGTGGCAAGTCTGTAGCTCTTATAATACGCTTTTTTCGAATTGAGGGGGCGGAAGTGGGCGTGGCAAAAATCTAAAACAAACTTGATCTGCCTGCACACTATAAGAGTGTTGTCACCAAATTTGGTAACTCTAGCTCTTATAGTCTCTGAGATCTAGGTGTTCATACGGACGGACGACGGACAGACTGACAGACGGACATGGCTATATCGTCTCGGCTGTTGTTGCTCATCAAGAATATATATACTTTATAGGGTCGGAGATGACTCCTTCTGCCTGTTACGCACAAATCGCTTTCGTCAAACTTAGAAGACTATGTACTTTTCTAAAGTACAGAGTCTAATAACAACAATTAATTAATAATTGAAAAATAAAACTCAAATTTAAATTGTCAGCAGCGAGATTTGAACCCGCGCACTCGTAGCGAGTCTTGCTGTTGTTGTTGCTCTAATGCTGCTCAGCCCTTATGAATTTGTTGGTCATTCATTCCTTAAAATCTCCTTTGTTTATGGTTCGATCGCGATGAAATTTTCGGAAAGCGTCCGCACACATGCACACTCTATGTGTACCAAATCTGCCAAGTGTGGCAAGTCTGTAGCTCTTATAATACGCTTTTTTCGATTTGCGGGGGGCGGAAGTGAGCGTGGCAAAAATCTAAAACAAACTTGATCTGCCTGCACACTATAAGAGTGTTGTCACCAAATTTGGTAACTCTAGCTCTTATAGTCTCTGAGATCTAGGTGTTCATACGGACGGACAGACGGACAGACGGACATGGCTATATCGTCTCGGCTGTTGTTGCTGATCAAGAATATATATACTTTATAGGGTCGGAGATGACTCCTTCTGCCTGTTACGCACAAATCGCTTTCGTCAAACTTAGAAGACTATGTACTTTTCTAAAGTACAGAGTCTAATAACAACAATTAATTAATAATTGAAAAATAAAACTCAAATTTAAATTGTCAGCAGCGAGATTTGAACCCGCGCACTCGTAGCGAGTCTTGCTGTTGTTGTTGCTCTAATGCTGCTCAGCCCTTATGAATTTGTTGGTCATTCATTCCTTAAAATCTCCTTTGTTTATGGTTCGATCGCGATGAAATTTTTGGAAAGCGTCCGCACACATGCACACTCTATGTGTACCAAATCTGCCAAGTGTGGCAAGTCTGTAGCTCTTATAATACGCTTTTTTCGATTTGCGGGGGCGGAAGTGAGCGTGGCAAAAATCTAAAACAAACTTGATCTGCCTGCACACTATAAGAGTGTTGTCACCAAATTTGGTAACTCTAGCTCTTATAGTCTCTGAGATCTAGGTGTTCATACGGACGGACAGACGGACAGACGGACATGGCTATATCGTCTCGGCTGTTGTTGCTCATCAAGAATATATATACTTTATAGGGTCGGAGATGACTCCTTCTGCCTGTTACGCACAAATCGCTTTCGTCAAACTTAGAAGACTATGTACTTTTCTAAAGTACAGAGTCTAATAACAACAATTAATTAATAATTGAAAAATAAAACTCAAATTTAAATTGTCAGCAGCGAGATTTGAACCCGCCACTCGTAGCGAGTCTTGCTGTTGTTGTTGCTCTAATGCTGCTCAGCCCTTATGAATTTGTTGGTCATTCAAATTCCTTAAAATCTCCTTTGTTTATGGTTCGATCGCGATGAAATTTTCTGGAAAGCGTCCGCACACATGCACACTCTATGTGTACCAAATCTGCCAAGTTGTTGTGTGGCAAGTCTGTAGCTCTTATAATACGCTTTTTTCGATTTGCGGGGGCGGAAGTGGGCGTGGCAAAAATCTAAAAAAAAACTTGATCTGCCTGCACACTATAAGAGTGTTGTCACCAAATTTGGTAACTCTAGCTCTTATAGTCTCTGAGATCTAGGTGTTCATACGGACGGACAGACGCGCAGACAGACGGACATGGCTATATCGTCTCGGCTGTTGATGCTGATCAAGAATATATATACTTTATAGGGTCGGAGATGACTCCTTCTGCCTGTTACGCACAAATCGCTTTCGTCAAACTTAGAAGACTATGTACTTTTCTAAAGTACAGAGTCTAATAACAACAATTAATTAATAATTGAAAAATAAAACTCAAATTTAAATTGTCAGCAGCGAGATTTGAACCCGCGCACTCGTAGCGAGTCTTGCTGTTGTTGTTGCTCCAATGCTGCTCAGCCCTTATGAATTTGTTGGTCATTCATTCCTTAAAATCTCCTTTGTTTATGGTTCGATCGCGATGAAATTTTCGGAAAGCGTCCGCACACATGCACACTCTATGTGTACCAAATCTGCCAAGTGTGGCAAGTCTGTAGCTCTTATAATACGCTTTTTTCGATTTGCGGGGGCGGAAGTGGGCGTGGCAAAAATCTAAAACAAACTTGATCTGCCTGCACACTATAAGAGTGTTGTCACCAAATTTGGTAACTCTAGCTCTTATAGTCTCTGAGATCTAGGTGTTCATACGGACGGACAGACGGACAGACGGACATGGCTATATCGTCTCGGCTGTTGTTGCTCATCAAGAATATATATACTTTATAGGGTCGGAGATGACTCCTTCTGCCTGCTACGCACAAATCGCTTTCGTCAAACTTAGAAGACTATGTACTTTTCTAAAGTACAGATTTTAATAACAACAATTAATTAATAATTGAAAAATAAAACTCAAATTTAAATTGTCAGCAGCGAGATTTGAACCCGCGCACTCGTAGCGAGTCTTGCTGTTGTTGTTGCTCCAATGCTGCTCAGCCCTTATGAATTTGTTGGTCATTCATTCCTTAAAATCTCCTTTGTTTATGGTTCGATCGCGATGAAATTTTTGGAAAGCGTCCGCACACATGCACACTCTATGTGTACCAAATCTGCCAAGTGTGGCAAGTCTGTAGCTCTTATAATACGCTTTTTTCGATTTGCGGGGGCGGAAGTGAGCGTGGCAAAAATCTAAAACAAACTTGATCTGCCTGCACACTATAAGAGTGTTGTCACCAAATTTGGTAACTCTAGCTCTTATAGTCTCTGAGATCTAGGTGTTCATACGGACGGACAGACGGACAGACGGACATGGCTATATCGTCTCGGCTGTTGTTGCTCATCAAGAATATATATACTTTATAGGGTCGGAGATGACTCCTTCTGCCTGCTACGCACAAATCGCTTTCGTCAAACTTAGAAGACTATGTACTTTTCTAAAGTACAGATTTTAATAACAACAATTAATTAATAATTGAAAAATAAAACTCAAATTTAAATTGTCAGCAGCGAGATTTGAACCCGCGCACTCGTAGCGAGTCTTGCTGTTGTTGTTGCTCCAATGCTGCTCAGCCCTTATGAATTTGTTGGTCATTCATTCCTTAAAATCTCCTTTGTTTATGGTTCGATCGCGATGAAATTTTCGGAAAGCGTCCGCACACATGCACACTCTATGTGTACCAAATCTGCCAAGTGTGGCAAGTCTGTAGCTCTTATAATACGCTTTTTTCGAATTGCGGGGGCGGAAGTGGGCGTGGCAAAAATCTAAAAACAAACTTGATCTGCCTGCACACTATAAGAGTGTTGTCACCAAATTTGGTAACTCTAGCTCTTATAGTCTCTGAGATCTAGGTGTTCATACGGACGGACAGACGGACAGACGGACATGGCTATATCGTCTCGGCTGTTGTTGCTCATCAAGAATATATATACTTTATAGGGTCGGAGATGACTCCTTCTGCCTGTTACGCACAAATCGCTTTCGTCAAACTTAGAAGACTATGTACTTTTCTAAAGTACAGATTTTAATAACAACAATTAATTAATAATTGAAAAATAAAACTCAAATTTAAATTGTCAGCAGCGAGATTTGAACCCGCGCACTCGTAGCGAGTCTTGCTGTTGTTGTTGCTCCAATGCTGCTCAGCCCTTATGAATTTGTTGGTCATTCATTCCTTAAAATCTCCTTTGTTTATGGTTCGATCGCGATGAAATTTTTCGGAAAGCGTCCGCACACATGCACACTCTATGTGTACCAAATCTGCCAAGTGTGGCAAGTCTGTAGCTCTTATAATACGCTTTTTTTCGATTTGCGGGGGCGGAAGTGGGCGTGGCAAAAATCTAAAAACAAACTTGATCTGCCTGCACACTATAAGAGTGTTGTCACCAAATTTGGTAACTCTAGCTCTTATAGTCTCTGAGATCTAGGTGTTCATACGGACGGACAGACGGACAGACGGACATGGCTATATCGTCTCGGCTGTTGTTGCTCATCAAGAATATATATACTTTATAGGGTCGGAGATGACTCCTTCTGCCTGCTACGCACAAATCGCTTTCGTCAAACTTAGAAGACTATGTACTTTTCTAAAGTACAGATTTTAATAACAACAATTAATTAATAATTGAAAAATAAAACTCAAATTTAAATTGTCAGCAGCGAGATTTGAACCCGCGCACTCGTAGCGAGTCTTGCTGTTGTTGTTGCTCCAATGCTGCTCAGCCCTTATGAATTTGTTGGTCATTCATTCCTTAAAATCTCCTTTGTTTATGGTTCGATCGCGATGAAATTTTCGGAAAGCGTCCGCACACATGCACACTCTATGTGTACCAAATCTGCCAAGTGTGGCAAGTCTGTAGCTCTTATAATACGCTTTTTTCGAATTGAGGGGGCGGAAGTGGGCGTGGCAAAAATCTAAAAACAAACTTGATCTGCCTGCACACTATAAGAGTGTTGTCACCAAATTTGGTAACTCTAGCTCTTATAGTCTCTGAGATCTAGGTGTTCATACGGACGGACAGACGGACAGACGGACATGGCTATATCGTCTCGGCTGTTGTTGCTCATCAAGAATATATATACTTTATAGGGTCGGAGATGACTCCTTCTGCCTGTTACGCACAAATCGCTTTCGTCAAACTTAGAAGACTATGTACTTTTCTAAAGTACAGAGTCTAATAACAACAATTAATTAATAATTGAAAAATAAAACTCAAATTTAAATTGTCAGCAGCGAGATTTGAACCCGCGCACTCGTAGCGAGTCTTGCTGTTGTTGTTGCTCCAATGCTGCTCAGCCCTTATGAATTTGTTGGTCATTCATTCCTTAAAATCTCCTTTGTTTATGGTTCGATCGCAATGAAATTTTCGGAAAGCGTCCGCACACATGCACACTCTATGTATACCAAATCTGCCAAGTGTGGCAAGTCTGTAGCTCCTATAATACGCTTTTTTTCGAATTGAGGGGGCGGAAGTGGGCGTGGCAAAAATCTAAAAAAAATTGATCTGCCTGCACACTATAAGAGTGTTGTCACCAAATTTGGTAACTCTAGCTCTTATAGTCTCTGAGATCTAGGTGTTCATACGGACGGACAGACGGACAGACGGACATGGCTATATCGTCTCGGCTGTTGTTGCTCATCAAGAATATATATACTTTATAGGGTCGGAGATGTCTCCTTCTGCCTGTTACGCACAAATCGCTTTCGTCAAACTTAGAAGACTATGTACTTTTTTAAAGTACAGAGTCTAATAACAACAATTAATTAATAATTGAAAAATAAAACTCAAATTTAAATTGTCAGCAGCGAGATTTGAACCCGCGCACTCGTAGCGAGTCTTGCTGTTGCTGTTGCTCCAATGCTCCCTTGATTGTTGGTCATTCATTCCTTAAAATCTCCTTTGTTTATGGTTCGATCGCGATGAAATTTTTGGAAAGCGTCCGCACACATGCACACTCTATGTGTACCAAATCTGCCAAGTGTGGCAAGTCTGTAGCTCTTATAATACGCTTTTTTCGAATTTGCGGGGGCGGAAGTGAGCGTGGCAAAAATCTAAAACAAACTTGATCTGCCTGCACACTATAAGAGTGTTGTCACCAAACTTGGTAACTCTAGCTCTAATAGTCTCTGAGATCTAGGTGTTCATACGGACGGACAGACGGACAGACGGACATGGCTATATTGTCTCGGCTGGTGTTGCTCATCAAGAATATATATACTTTATAGGGTCGGAGATGACTCCTTCTGCCTGTTACGCACAAATCGCTTTCGTCAAACTTAGAAGACTATGTACTTTTCTAAAGTACAGAGTCTAATAACAACAATTAATTAATAATTGAAAAATAAAACTCAAATTTAAATTGTCAGCAGCGAGATTTGAATCCGCGCACTCGTAGCGAGTCTTGCTGTTGTTGTTGCTCTAATGCTGCTCAGCCCTTATGAATTTGTTGGTCATTCATTCCTTAAAATCTCCTTTGTTTATGGTTCGATCGCGATGAAATTTTTGGAAAGCGTCCGCACACATGCACACTCTATGGGTACCTAATCTGCCAAGTGTGGCAAGTCTGTAGCTCTTATAATACGCTTTTTTCGATTTGCGGGGGCGGAAGTGAGCGTGGCAAAAATCTAAAACAAACTTGATCTGCCTGCACACTATAAGAGTGTTGTCACCAAACTTGGTAACTCTAGCTCTAATAGTCTCTGAGATCTAGGTGTTCATACGGACGACAGACGGACAGACGGACATGGCTATATTGTCTCGGCTGGTGTTGCTCATCAAGAATATATATACTTTATAGGGTCGGAGATGACTCCTTCTGCCTGTTACGCACAAATCGCTTTCGTCAAACTTAGAAGACTATGTACTTTTCTAAAGTACAGAGTCTAATAACAACAATTAATTAATAATTGAAAAATAAAACTCAAATTTAAATTGTCAGCAGCGAGATTTGAACCCGCGCACTCGTAGCGAGTCTTGCTGTTGTTGTTGCTCTAATGCTGCTCAGCCCTTATGAATTTGTTGGTCATTCATTCCTTAAAATCTCCTTTGTTTATGGTTCGATCGCGATGAAATTTTTGGAAAGCGTCCGCACACATGCACACTCTATGGGTACCTAATCTGCCAAGTGTGGCAAGTCTGTAGCTCTTATAATACGCTTTTTTCGATTTGCGGGGGGCGGAAGTGAGCGTGGTAAAAATCTAAAACAAACTTGATCTGCCTGCACACTATAAGAGTGTTGTCACCAAACTTGGTAACTCTAGCTCTAATAGTCTCTGAGATCTAGGTGTTCATACGGACGGACAGACGGACAGACGGACATGGCTATATCGTCTCGGCTGTTGTTGCTCATCAAGAATATATATACTTTATAGGGTCGGAGATGACTCCTTCTGCCTGTTACGCACAAATCGCTTTCGTCAAACTTAGAAGACTATGTACTTTTTTAAAGTACAGAGTCTAATAACAACAATTAATTAATAATTGAAAAATAAAACTCAAATTTAAATTGTCAGCAGCGAGATTTGAGCCTGCGCACTCGTAGCGAGTCTTGCTGTTGTTGTTGCTCCAATGTTGCTCAGCCCTTATGAATTTGTTGGTCATTCATTCCTTAAAATCTCCTTTGTTTATGGTTCGATCGCGATGAAATTTTCGGAAAGCGTCCGCACACATGCACACTCTATGTATACCAAATCTGCCAAGTGTGGCAAGTCTGTAGCTCTTATAATACGCTTTTTTCGAATTGAGTGGGCGGAGTGGGCGTGGCAAAAATCTAAAACAAACTTGATCTGCCTGCATACTATAAGAGTGTTGTCACCAAACTTGGTAACTCTAGCTCTAATAGTCTCTGAGATCTAGGTGTTCATACGGACGGACAGACGGACAGACGGACATGGCTATATCGTCTCGGATGCTGATGCTGATCAAGAATATATATACTTTATAGGGTCGGAGATGACTCCTTCTGCCTGTTACGCACAAATCGCTTTCGTCAAACTTAGAAGACTATGTACTTTTTATACCCTGTACAGGGATATATTAACTTTTGTGAAAAAATTTTTGTAACAGGTAGAAGGAGTCATCTCCGACCCTTTAAAGTATATATATTCTTGATCAGCATTCAACAGCCGAGTCGATTGAGCCATGTCCGTCTGTTCTGTCCGTCCGTCTGTCCGTCTGTATGAACGCGTCGATCTCAGCAACTATAAGAGCTAGAGACACTAAATTTGGCACCAAGGTTCGTGTATACCATACGCAGATCAAGTTTATTTTAAATTTTGGATACCTCCCCCTTCTCCCCGCAAATCGAAAAAAACGAATAATAGCCACATTTTTCAACGTAGACACTTCTACCTTAACAGGTGCGTTAAGAATTATATGTAGAAGGAACGCTGAAAGTTTCATCAAGATCGGTTTGTAAATAAGACAGATAATCAGCAATAAAAGTTATTTTTCCACGGAATCGTAGAGCAGCAGGCAGCACATGTGTGCGAGCGAGACAGCGAACGACTGTGACACATGCGTCTGCTTACCATGTGTGCATATTTGTGCGAGCGAGATAGGGAACTACTGCGACACAAGCATAAGTAAACTAAGTGTCGTAACACTCAGCCTTTGATTGAATATGTATAAATATGTGAAAGTGAGCTGCTATAAGCAAGCAAAGAATTCATATGCAAAATGAGAGTTTCAAAGGGGTTTTCTTTAAACACCTGTTATGTTCTTACTTTTATTTTAATCAAAGTATCTAATATCAAAATTCTCTTAATATAGAAGCCTGTACAGGGTATTATACTGTCGAATGCGGTCGACTGTAGCCTTTTCGACTGGTTTAAAGTACAGAGTGTAATAACAACAATTAATTAATAATTGAAAAATAAAACTCAAATTTAAATTGTCAGCAGCGAGGTTTGAACCCGCGCACTCGTAGCGAGTCTTGCTGTTGTTGTTGCTCTAATGCTGCTCAGCCCTTATGAATTTGTTGGTCATTCATTCCTTAAAATCGCCTTTGTTTATCGTTCGATCGCGATGAAATTTTCGGAAAGCGTCCGCACACATGCACACTCTATGTATACCAAATCTGCCAATTGTGGCAAGTCTGTAGCTCTTATAATACGCTTTTTTCGAATTGAAGGGGCGGAAGTGGGCGTGGCAAAAATCTAAAACAAACTTGATCTGCCTGCACACTATAAGAGTGTTGTCACCAAATTTGGTAACTCTAGCTCTTATAGTCTCTGAGATCTAGGTGTTCATACGGACGGACAGACGGACAGACGGACATGGCTATATCGTCTCGGCTGTTGTTGCTCATCAAGAATATATATACTTTATAGGGTCGGAGATGACTCCTTCTGCCTGCTACGCACAAATCGCTTTCGTCAAACTTAGAAGACTATGTACTTTTCTAAAGTACAGATTTTAATAACAACAATTAATTAATAATTGAAAAATAAAACTCAAATTTAAATTGTCAGCAGCGAGATTTGAATCCGCGCACTCGTAGCGAGTCTTGCTGTTGTTGTTGCTCTAATGCTGCTCAGCCCTTATGAATTTGTTGGTCATTCATTCCTTAAAATCTCCTTTGTTTATGGTTCGATCGCGATGAAATTTTCGGAAAGCGTCCGCACACATGCACACTCTATGTGTACCAAATCTGCCAAGTGTGGCAAGTCTGGAGCTCTTATAATACGTTTTTTCGATTTGCGGGGGCGGAAGTGGGCGTGGCAAAAATCTAAAACAAACTAGATCTGCCTGCACACTATAAGAGTGTTGTCACCAAACTTGGTAACTCTAGCTCTAATAGTCTCTGAGATCTAGGTGTTCATACGGACGGACAGACGGACGGACTAACAGACGGACATGGCTATATCGTCTCGGCTGTTGTTGCTCATCAAGAATATATATACTTTATAGGGTCGGAGATGACTCCTTCTGCCTGTTACGCACAAATCGCTTTCGTCAAACTTAGAAGACTATGTACTTTTCTAAAGTACAGATTTTAATAACAACAATTAATTAATAATTGAAAAATAAAACTCAAATTTAAATTGTCTTCAGCGAGATTTGAACCCGCGCACTCGTAGCGAGTCTTGCTGTTGTTGTTGCTCTAATGCTGCTCAGCCCTTATGAATTTGTTGGTCATTCATTCCTTAAAATCTCCTTTGTTTATGGTTCGATCGCGATGAAATTTTTTGGAAAGCGTCCGCACACATGCACACTCTATGTGTACCAAATCTGCCAAGTGTGGCAAGTCTGTAGCTCTTATAATACGCTTTTTTTCGAATTGCGGGGGCGGAACTGGGCGTGGCAAAAATCTAAAACAAACTTGATCTGCCTGCACACTATAAGAGTGTTGTCACCAAATTTGGTAACTCTAGCTCTTATAGTCTCTGAGATCTAGGTGTTCATACGGACGGACAGACGGACAGACGGACATGGCTATATCGTCTCGGCTGTTGATGCTGATCAAGAATATATATACTTTATAGGGTCGGAGATGACTCCTTCTGCCTGTTACGCACAAATCGCTTTCGTCAAACTTAGAAGACTATGTACTTTTTAAAGTACAGAGTCTAATAACAACAATTAATTAATAATTGAAAAATAAAACTCAAATTTAAATTGTCAGCAGCGAGATTTGAACCCGCGCACTCGTAGCGAGTCTTGCTGTTGCTGTTGCTCCAATGCTACTCAGCCCTTATGAATTTGTTGGTCATTCATTCCTTAAAATCTCCTTTGTTTATGGTTTGATCGCGATGAAATTTTCGGAAAGCGTCCGCACACATGCACACTCTATGTATACCAAATCTGCCAAGTGTGGCAAGTCTGTAGCTCTTATAATACGCTTTTTTCGATTTGCGGGGCGCGGAAGTGAGCGTGGCAAAAATCTAAAACAAACTTGATCTGCCTGCACACTATAAGAGTGTTGTCACCAAATTTGGTAACTCTAGCTCTTATAGTCTCTGAGGTCTAGGTGTTCATACGGACGGACAGACGGACAGACGGACATGGCTATATCGTCTCGGCTGTTGTTGCTCATCAAGAATATATATACTTTATAGGGTCGGAGATGACTCCATCTGCCTGCTACGCACAAATCGCTTTCGTCAAACTTAGAAGACTATGTACTTTTCTAAAGTACAGATTTTAATAACAACAATTAATTAATAATTGAAAAATAAAACTCAAATTTAAATTGTCAGCAGCGAGATTTGAACCCGCGCACTCGTAGCGAGTCTTGCTGTTGTTGTTGCTCCAATGCTGCTCAGCCCTTATGAATTTGTTGGTCATTCATTCCTTAAAATCTCCTTTGTTTATGGTTCGATCGCGATGAAATTTTCGGAAAGCGTCCGCACACATGCACACTCTATGTGTACCAAATCTGCCAAGTGTGGCAAGTCTGTAGCTCTTATAATACGTTTTTTCGATTTGCGGGGGCGGAAGTGGGCGTGGCAAAAATCTAAAACAAACTTGATCTGCCTGCACACTATAAGAATGTTGTCACCAAATTTGGTAACTCTAGCTCTTATAGTCTCTGAGATCTAGGTGTTCATACGGACACGACGGGACGGACAGACGGACATGGCTATATCGTCTCGGCTGTTGATGCTGATCAAGAATATATATTTTTTATAGGGTCGGAGATGACTCCTTCTGCCTGTTACGCACAAATCGCTTTTGTCAAACTTAGAAGACTATGTACTTTTCTAAAGTACAGAGTCTAATAACAACAATTAATTAATAATTGAAAAATAAAACTCAAATTTAAATTGTCAGCAGCGAGATTTGAATCCGCGCACTCGTAGCGAGTCTTGCTGTTGTTGTTGCTCTAATGCTGCTCAGCCCTTATGAATTTGTTGGTCATTCATTCCTTAAAATCTCCTTTGTTTATGGTTCGATCGCGATGAAATTTTCGGAAAGCGTCCGCACACATGCACACTCTATGTGTACCAAATCTGCCAAGTGTGGCAAGTCTGTAGCTCTTATAATACGCTTTTTTCGAATTGAGGGGGCGAAAGTGGGCGTGGCAAAAATCTAAAACAAACTTGATCTGCCTGCACACTATAAGAGTGTTGTCACCAAATTTGGTAACTCTAGCTCTTATAGTCTCTGAGATCTAGGTGTTCATACGGACGGACAGACGGACAGACGGACATGGCTATATCGTCTCGGCTGTTGATGCTGATCAAGAATATATATACTTTATAGGGTCGGAGATGACTCCTTCTGCCTGTTACGCACAAATCGCTTTCGTCAAACTTAGAAGACTATGTACTTTTTTAAAGTACAGAGTCTAATAACAACAATTAATTAATAATTGAAAAATAAAACTCAAATTTAAATTGTCAGCAGCGAGATTTGAACCCGCGCACTCGTAGCGAGTCTTGCTGTTGCTGTTGCTCCAATGCTGCTCAGCCCTTATGAATTTGTTGGTCATTCATTCCTTAAAATCTCCTTTGTTTATGGTTTGATCGCGATGAAATTTTCGGAAAGCGTCCGCACACATGCACACTCTATGTATACCAAATCTGCCAAGTGTGGCAAGTCTGTAGCTCTTATAATACGCTTTTTTCGATTTGCGGGGGCGGAAGTGAGCGTGGCAAAAATCTAAAACAAACTTGATCTGCCTGCACACTATAAGAGTGTTGTCACCAAATTTGGTAACTCTAGCTCTTATAGTCTCTGAGATCTAGGTGTTCATACGGACGGACAGACGGACAGACGGACATGGCTATATCGTCTCGGCTGTTGTTGCTCATCAAGAATATATATACTTTATAGGGTCGGAGATGACTCCTTCTGCCTGCTACGCACAAATCGCTTTCGTCAAACTTAGAAGACTATGTACTTTTCTAAAGTACAGATTTTAATAACAACAATTAATTAATAATTGAAAAATAAAACTCAAATTTAAATTGTCAGCAGCGAGATTTGAACCCGCGCACTCGTAGCGAGTCTTGCTGTTGCTGTTGCTCCAATGCTGCTCAGCCCTTATGAATTTGTTGGTCATTCATTCCTTAAAATCTCCTTTGTTTATGGTTCGATCGCGATGAAATTTTCGGAAAGCGTCCGCACACATGCACACTCTATGAATACCAAATCTGCCAAGTGTGGCGAGTCTGTAGCTCTTATAATACGCTTTTTTCGATTTGCGGGGGCGGAAGTGGGCGTGGCAAAAATCTAAAACAAAATTGATCTGCCTGCACACTATAAGAATGTTGTCACCAAATTTGGTAACTCTAGCTGTTATAGTCTCTGAGATCTAGGTGTTCATACGGACGGACAGACGGACAGACGGACATGGCTATATCGTCTCGGCTGTTGATGCTGATCAAGAATATATATTCTTTATAGGGTCGGAGATGACTCCTTCTGCCTGTTACTCACAAATCGCTTTCGTCAAACTTAGAAGACTATGTACTTTTCTAAAGTACAGAGTCTAATAACAACAATTAATTAATAATTGAAAAATAAAACTCAAATTTAAATTGTCAGCAGCGAGATTTGAATCCGCGCACTCGTAGCGAGTCTTGCTGTTGTTGTTGCTCTAATGCTGCTCAGCCCTTATGAATTTGTTGGTCATTCATTCCTTAAAATCTCCTTTGTTTATGGTTCGATCGCGATGAAATTTTCGGAAAGCGTCCGCACACATGCACACTCTATGTGTACCAAATCTGCCAAGTGTGGCAAGTCTGTAGCTCTTATAATAAGTTTTTCGGATTGAGGGGGCGGAAGTGGGCGTGGCAAAAATCTAAAACAAACTTGATCTGCCTGCACACTATAAGAATGTTGTCACCAAATTTGGTAACTCTAGCTCTTATAGTCTCTGAGATCTAGGTGTTCATACGGCGGCGACGGACAGACGGACATGGCTATATCGTCTCGGCTGTTGATGCTGATCAAGAATATATATTCTTTATAGGGTCGGAGATGACTCCTTCTGCCTGTTACGCACAAATCGCTTTCGTCAAACTTAGAAGACTATGTACTTTTCTAAAGTACAGAGTCTAATAACAACAATTAATTAATAATTGAAAAATAAAACTCAAATTTAAATTGTCAGCAGCGAGATTTGAATCCGCGCACTCGTAGCGAGTCTTGCTGTTGTTGTTGCTCTAATGCTGCTCAGCCCTTATGAATTTGTTGGTCATTCATTCCTTAAAATCTCCTTTGTTTATGGTTCGATCGCGATGAAATTTTCGGAAAGCGTCCGCACAAGCACACTCTATGTGTACCAAATCTGCCAGTGTGGCAAGTCTGTAGCTCTATAATAGCTTTTTTCGAATTGGGGGGCGGAAGTGGGCGTGGCAAAAATCAAAACAAACTTGATCTGCCTGCACACTATAAGAATGTTGTCACCAAATTTGGTAACTCTAGCTCTTATAGTCTCTGAGATCTAGGTGTTCATACGGACGCGACGGACAGACGGACATGGCTATATCGTCTCGGCTGTTGATGCTGATCAAGAATATATATACTTTATAGGGTCGGAGATGACTCCTTCTGCCTGTTACGCACAAATCGCTTTCGTCAAACTTAGAAGACTATGTACTTTTTTAAAGTACAGAGTCTAATAACAACAATTAATTAATAATTGAAAAATAAAACTCAAATTTAAATTGTCAGCAGCGAGATTTGAACCCGCGCACTCGTAGCGAGTCTTGCTGTTGTTGTTGCTCCAATGCTGCTCAGCCCTTATGAATTTGTTGGTCATTCATTCCTTAAAATCTCCTTTGTTTATGGTTCGATCGCGATGAAATTTTCGGAAAGCGTCCGCACACATGCACACTCTATGTATACCAAATCTGCCAAGTGTGGCAAGTCTGTAGCTCTTATAATACGCTTTTTTTCGAATTGAGGGGCGGAAGTGGGCGTGGCAAAAATCTAAAAAAACTTGATCTGCCTGCACACTATAAGAATGTTGTCACCAAATTTGGTAACTCTAGCTCTTATAGTCTCTGAGATCTAGGTGTTCATACGGACGGACAGACGGACAGACGGACATGGCTATATCGTCTCGGCTGTTGTTGCTGATCAAGAATATATATACTTTATAGGGTCGGAGATGACTCCTTCTGCCTGTTACGCACAAATCGCTTTCGTCAAACTTAGAAGACTATGTACTTTTCTAAAGTACAGAGTCTAATAACAACAATTAATTAATAATTGAAAAATAAAACTCAAATTTAAATTGTCAGCAGCGAGATTTGAACCCGCGCACTCGTAGCGAGTCTTGCTGTTGTTGTTGCTCCAATGCTGCTCAGCCCTTATGAATTTGTTGGTCATTCATTCCTTAAAATCTCCTTTGTTTATGGTTCGATCGCGATGAAATTTTCGGAAAGCGTCCGCACACATGCACACTCTATGTGTACCAAATCTGCCAAGTGTGGCGAGTCTGTAGCTCTTATAATACGCTTTTTTCGAATTGAGGGGGCGGAAGTGGGCGTGGCAAAAATCTAAAAAAAAAATTGATCTGCCTGCACACTATAAGAATGTTGTCACCAAATTTGGTAACTCTAGCTCTTATAGTCTCTGAGATCTAGGTGTTCATACGGACGGACAGACGGACAGACGGACATGGCTATATCGTCTCGGCTGTTGATGCTGATCAAGAATATATATACTTTATAGGGTCGGAGATGACTCCTTCTGCCTGTTACTCACAAATCGCTTTCGTCAAACTTAGAAGACTATGTACTTTTTTAAAGTACAGAGTCTAATAACAACAATTAATTAATAATTGAAAAATAAAACTCAAATTTAAATTGTCAGCAGCGAGATTTGAACCCGCGCACTCGTAGCGAGTCTTGCTGTTGTTGTTGCTCCAATGCTGCTCAGCCCTTATGAATTTGTTGGTCATTCATTCCTTAAAATCTCCTTTGTTTATGGTTCGATCGCGATGAAATTTTCGGAAAGCGTCCGCACACATGCACACTCTATGTGTACCAAATCTGCCAAGTGTGGCAAGTCTGTAGCTCTTATAATACGCTTTTTTCGGATTGAGGGGGCGGAAGTGGGCGTGGCAAAAATCTAAAACAAAACTCCTGATCTGCCTGCACACTATAAGAATGTTGTCACCAAATTTGGTAACTCTAGCTCTTATAGTCTCTGAGATCTAGGTGTTCATACGGACGGACAGACGGACAGACGGACATGGCTATATCGTCTCGGCTGTTGATGCTGATCCAGAATATATATACTTTATAGGGTCGGAGATGACTCCTTCTGCCTGTTACGCACAAATCGCTTTCGTCAAACTTAGAAGACTATGTACTTTTCTAAAGTACAGAGTCTAATAACAACAATTAATTAATAATTGAAAAATAAAACTCAAATTTAAATTGTCAGCAGCGAGATTTGAACCCGCGCACTCGTAGCGAGTCTTGCTGTTGTTGTTGCTCTAATGCTGCTCAGGCCTTATGAATTTGTTGGTCATTCATTCCTTAAAATCTCCTTTGTTTATGGTTCGATCGCGATGAAGGGCCTAAAAGCGTCCGCACAAAAAAAAAAAATAAAACAAACTTGATCTGCCTGCACACTATAAGAATGTTGTCACTAAATTTGGTAACTCTAGCTCTTATAGTGTCTGAGATCTAGGTGTTCATACGAAGAGGGGGACGGACAGACGGACATGGCTATATCGTCTCGGCTGTTGATGCTGGATCAAGAATATATATTCTTTATAGGGTCGG
>JAEIFK010000305.1:0-25519 GCA_018901825.1 Drosophila funebris
TACGGACAAACGGACAGACGAGACGGACATGCCTACTTTTAGTACAGAGTCTAATTACAATAAATATAATAATTGAAAATAATACTCAATTTTGTAATGGTAAGCAGCGTGATTTGAACTCGCGTACTCGCAGTGTGTCTTGTTGTTGTTGTTGCTCTATTGCTGCTCAGCCCTCATAAAGTTGATAGTCATTCATTCCTTAAAATTTCCTTTGTTTATAGTCCGATCGTGGTGAAATTTTCGGAAAACGTTCGCATGCGGCCACACTCGATGTGTGCCAAATCTGCCAAGTGTGCCAAGCCTGTAGCTCATATAATATGTTATTTTCAATTTTCGGTGGCGGAAGGGGGCGGGGCAAAAACCTAAAACAAACTTGATCTGCCTGCACACTATAAGAGTGTTGTCACCAAATTTGGTAGCTCTAGCTCTTATAGTCTCTGAGATCTAGGTGTTCATACGGACGGACAGACTGACAGACGGACAGACAGACAGATGGACATGCCTACTTTTAGTACAGAGTCTAATTAATTGAAAATAATACTCAATTTTGTAATGGTAAGCGGCGTGATTTGAACTCGCGTACCCGCAGTGTGTCTTGTTGTTGTTGTTGCTCTATTGCTGTCAGTGTTGATGGTCATTCATTCCCTAAAATCTCCTTTGTTTATAGTCCGATCGTGGTGAAATTTTCGGAAAACGTTCGCACGCGGCCACACTCGATGTGTGCCAAATCTGCCAACTGTGCCAAGCCTGTAGCTCATATAATATGTTTTTTTCAATTTTCGGTGGGGGAAGAGGGGCGGGGCAAAAAACAAAAACAAACTTGATCTGCCTGCACACTATAAGAGTGTTGTCACCAAATTTGGTAGCTCTAGCTCTTATAGTCTCTGAGATCTAGGTGTTCATACGGACGGACAGACTGACAGACGGACAGACAGACAGACGGACATGCCTACTTTTAGTACAGAGTCTAATTAATTGAAAATAATACTCAATTTTGTAATGGTAAGCAGGCGTGATTTGAACTCGCGTACCCGCAGTGTGTCTTGTTGTTGTTGTTGCTCTATTGCTGCTCAGCCTCATAAAGTTGATAGTCATTCATTCCTTAAAATTTCCTTTGTTTATAGTCCGATCGTGATGAAATTTTCGGAAAACGTTCGCACGCGGCCACACTCGATGTGTGCCAAATCTGCCAATGTGCCAAGCCTGTAGCTCATATAATATGTTTTTTTCAATTTTCGGTGGCGGAAGGGGGCGGGGCAAAAACCTAAAACAAACTTGATCTGCCTGCACACTATAAGAGTGTTGTCACCAAATTTGGTAGCTCTAGCTCTTATAGTCTCTGAGATCTAGGTGTTCATACGGACGGACAGACTGACAGACGGACAGACAGACAGACAGACGGACATGCCTACTTTTAGTACAGAGTCTAATTAATTGAAAATAATACTCAATTTTGTAATGGTAAGCAGCGTGATTTGAACTCGCGTACCCGCAGTGTGTCTTGTTGTTATTGTTGCTCTATTGCTGGTTGATGGTCATTCATTCCCTAAAATCTCCTTTGTTTATAGTCCGATCGTGGTGAAATTTTTGGAAAACGTTCGCACGCGGCCACACTCGATGTGTGCCAAATCTGCCAACCGTGCCATGTCTGTAGCTCTTAAAATATATTTTTTTTCGATTAGCGGGGGAAGAAAGGGGCGTGGCAAAAAACAAAAATAAACATGATCTGCCTGCACACTATTAGAGTGTTGTCGCCAAATTTGGTACCTCTAGCTCTTATAGTCTCTGAGATCTAGGTGTTCATACGGACGGACAGACTGACAGACGGACAGACGGACAGACAGATGGACATGCCTACTTTTAGTACAGAGTTCATAAATAATTAATTGAAAATAATACTCAATTTTGTAATGGTAAGCAGCGTGATTTGAACTCGCGTACTCGCAGTGTGTCTTGTTGTTGTTGTTGCTCTATTGCTGCTCAGCCCTCATAAAGTTGATAGTCATTCATTCCTTAAAATCTCCTTTGCTTATAGTCCGATCGTTATGAAATTTTCGGAAAACGTTCGCACGCGGCCACACTCGATGTGTGCCAAATCTGCCAAGTGTGCCAAGCCTGTAGCTCATATAATATGTTTTTTTCAATTTTCGGTGGCGGAAGGGGGCGGGGCAAAAATCTAAAACAAACTTGATCTGCCTGCACACTATAAGAGTGTTGTCACCAAATTTGGTAGCTCTAGCTCTTATAGTCTCTGAGATCTAGGTGTTCATACGGACGGACAGACTGACAGACGGACAGACAGACAGACGGACATGCCTACTTTTAGTACAGAGTCTAATTAATTGAAAATAATACTCAATTTTGTAATGGTAAGCGGCGTGATTTGAACTCGCGTACTCGCAGTGTGTCTTGTTTTTTTGCTCTATTTTATTAAGTTGATATATTCAATCTTTTGTTATTAGTCCGATCGTGGTGGAAATTGGCAAAAATTAAAACAAACTTGATCTGCCTGCACACTATAAGAGTGTTGTCACCAAATTTGGTACCTCTAGCTCTTATAGTCTCTGAGATCTAGGTGTTCATACGGACGGACAGACTGACAGACGGACGACAGACAGACGGACATGCCTACTTTTAGTACAGAGTCTAATTAATTGAAAATAATACTCAATTTTGTAATGGTAAGCGGCGTGATTTGAACTCGCGTACTCGCAGTGTGTCTTGTTGTTGTTGTTGCTCTATTGCTGCTCAGCCCTCATAAAGTTGATAGTCATTCATTCCTTAAAATTTCCTTTGCTTATAGTCCGATCGTTATGAAATTTTCGGAAAACGTTCGCACGCGGCCACACTGAATAGTGTTGTCACCCAAATTTGCCATGTCTCTAGCTCTTATAGTCTCTGAGATCTAGGTGTTCATTACGGACGGACAGACGGACAGACGGACAGAGGACAGACGGACATGCCTACTTTTAGTACAGAGTTAATTAATTGAAAATAATACTCAATTTTGTAATGGTAAGCAGCGTGATTTGAACTCGCGTACTCGCAGTGTGTCTTGTTGTTGTTGTTGCTCTATTGCTGCTCAGCCCTCATAAAGTTGATAGTCATTCATTCCTTAAAATTTCCTTTGTTTATAGTCCGATCGTTATGAAATTTTCGGAAAACGTTCGCACGCGGCCACACTCGATGTGTGCCAAATCTGCCAAGTGTGCCAAGCCTGTAGCTCATATAATATGTTTTTTTTTCTTCAGTGGCGGAAGGGGGCGTGGGCAAAAATCTAAAACAAACTTGATCTGCCTGCACACTATAAGAGTGTTGTCACCAAATTTGGTACCTCTAGCTCTTATAGTCTCTGAGATCTAGGTGTTCATACGGACGGACAGACTGACAGACGGACAGACGGACAGACAGACAGATGGACATGCCTACTTTTAGTACAGAGTCTAATTAATTGAAAATAATACTCAATTTTGTAATGGTAAGCGGCGTGATTTGAACTCGCGTACTCGCAGTGTGTCTTGTTGTTGTTGTTGCTCTATTGCTGCTCAGCCCTCATAAAGTTGATAGTCATTCATTCCTTAAAATTTCCTTTGTTTATAGTCCGATCGTTATGAAATTTTCGGAAAACGTTCGCACGCGGCCACACTCGATGTGTGCCAAATCTGCCAAGTGTGCCAAGCCTGTAGCTCATATAATATGTTTTTTTCAATTTTCGGTGGCGGAAGGGGGCGGGGCAAAAAACCTAAAACAAACTTGATCTGCCTGCACACTATAAGAGTGTTGTCACCAAATTTGGTACCTCTAGCTCTTATAGTCTCTGAGATCTAGGTGTTCATACGGACGGACAGACTGACAGACGGACAGACAGACAGACGGACATGCCTACTTTTAGTACAGAGTCTAATTAATTGAAAATAATACTCAATTTTGTAATGGTAAGCAGCGTGATTTGAACTCGCGTACTCGCAGTGTGTCTTGTTGTTGTTGTTGCTCTATTGCTGCTCAGCCCTCATAAAGTTGATAGTCATTCATTCCTTAAAATTTCCTTTGTTTATAGTCCGATCGTGGTGAAATTTTCGGAAAACGTTCGCACGCGGCCACACTCGATGTGTGCCAAATCTGCCAAGTGTGCCAAGCCTGTAGCTCATATAATATATTTTTTTTCAATTTTCGGGGGCGGAAGGGGGCGGTGGCAAAAACCTAAAACAAACTTGATCTGCCTGCACACTATAAGAGTGTTGTCACCAAATTTGGTACCTCTAGCTCTTATAGTCTTCTGAGATCTAGGTGTTCATACGGACGGACAGACTGACAGACGGACAGACGGACAGACAGACAGATGGACATGCCTACTTTTAGTACAGAGTCTAATTAATTGAAAATAATACTCAATTTTGTAATGGTAAGCGGCGTGATTTGAACTCGCGTACCCGCAGTGTGTCTTGTTGTTGTTGTTGCTCTATTGCTGCTCAGCCCTCATAAAGTTGATAGTCATTCATTCCTTAAAATTTCCTTTGTTTATAGTCCGATCGTTATGAAATTTTCGGAAAACGTTCGCACGCGGCCACACTCGATGTGTGCCAAATCTGCCAAGTGTGCCAAGCCTGTAGCTCATATAATATGTTATTTTCAATTTTCGGTGGCGGAAGGGGGCGGGGCAAAAACCTAAAACAAACTTGATCTGCCTGCACACTATAAGAGTGTTGTCACCAAATTTGGTACCTCTAGCTCTTATAGTCTCTGAGATCTAGGTGTTCATACGGACGGACAGACTGACAGACGGACAAACGGACAGACAGATGGACATGCCTACTTTTAGTACAGAGTCTAATATTTAATAATTGAAAATAATACTCAATTTTGTAATGGTAAGCAGCGTGATTTGAACTCGCGTACTCGCAGTGTGTCTTGTTGTTGTTGTTGCTCTATTGCTGTTCAGCCCTCATAAAGTTGATAGTCATTCATTCCTTAAAATTTCCTTTGTTTATAGTCCGATCGTTATGAAATTTTCGGAAAACGTTCGCACGCGGCCACACTCGATGTGTGCCAAATCTGCCAAGTGTGCCAAGCCTGTAGCTCATATAATATGTTTTTTTCAATTTTCGGTGGCGGAAGGGGGCGGGGCAAAAACCTAAAACAAACTTGATCTGCCTGCACACTATAAGAGTGTTGTCACCAAATTTGGTACCTCTAGCTCTTATAGTCTCTGAGATCTAGGTGTTCATACGGACGGACAGACTGACAGACGGACAGACAGACAGACGGACATGCCTACTTTTAGTACAGAGTCTAATTAATTGAAAATAATACTCAATTTTGTAATGGTAAGCGGCGTGATTTGAACTCGCGTACTCGCAGTGTGTCTTGTTGTTGTTGTTGCTCTATTGCTGCTCAGCCCTCATAAAGTTGATAGTCATTCATTCCTTAAAATTTCCTTTGTTTATAGTCCGATCGTTATGAAATTTTCGGAAAACGTTCGCACGCGGCCACACTCGATGTGTGCCAAATCTGCCAAGTGTGCCAAGCCTGTAGCTCATATAATATGTTTTTTTTCAATTTTCGGTGGCGGAAGGGGGCGGGGCAAAAACCTAAAACAAACTTGATCTGCCTGCACACTATAAGAGTGTTGTCACCAAATTTGGTACCTCTAGCTCTTATAGTCTCTGAGATCTAGGTGTTCATACGGACGGACAGACTGACAGACGGACAAACGGACAGACAGATGGACATGCCTACTTTTAGTACAGAGTCTAATTACAATAAATAATTAATAATTGAAAATAATACTCAATTTTGTAATGGTAAGCAGCGTGATTTGAACTCGCGTACTCGCAGTGTGTCTTGTTGTTGTTGTTGCTCTATTGCTGCTCAGCCCTCATAAAGTTGATAGTCATTCATTCCTTAAAATTTCCTTTGTTTATAGTCCGATCGTTATGAAATTTTCGGAAAACGTTCGCACGCGGCCACACTCGATGTGTGCCAAATCTGCCAAGTGTGCCAAGCCTGTAGCTCATATAATATGTTTTTTTCAATTTTCGGTGGCGGAAGGGGGCGGGGCAAAAATCTAAAACAAACTTGATCTGCCTGCACACTATAAGAGTGTTGTCACCAAATTTGGTACCTCTAGCTCTTATAGTCTCTGAGATCTAGGTGTTCATACGGACGGACGGACAGACTGACAGACGGACAGACAGACAGATGGACATGCCTACTTTTAGTACAGAGTCTAATTAATTGAAAATAATACTCAATTTTGTAATGGTAAGCGGCGTGATTTGAACTCGCGTACTCGCAGTGTGTCTTGTTGTTGTTGTTGCTCTATTGCTGTTCAGCCCTCATAAAGTTGATAGTCATTCATTCCTTAAAATTTCCTTTGTTTATAGTCCGATCGTTATGAAATTTTCGGAAAACGTTCGCACGCGGCCACACTCGATGTGTGCCAAATCTGCCAAGTGTGCCAAGCCTGTAGCTCATATAATATGTTATTTTCAATTTTCGGTGGCGGAAGGGGGCGGGGCAAAAACCTAAAACAAACTTGATCTGCCTGCACACTATAAGAGTGTTGTCACCAAATTTGGTACCTCTAGCTCTTATAGTCTCTGAGATCTAGGTGTTCATACGGACGGACAGACTGACAGACGGACAGACGGACAGACAGACAGACGGACATGCCTACTTTTAGTACAGAGTCTAATTAATTGAAAATAATACTCAATTTTGTAATGGTAAGCAGCGTGATTTGAACTCGCGTACCCGCAGTGTGTCTTGTTGTTATTGTTGCTCTATTTGCTAGCTTAAAGTTGATGGTCATTCATTCCTTAAAATCTCCTTTGTTTATAGTCCGATCGTGGTGAAATTTTCGGAAAACGTTCGCACGCGGCCACACTCGATGTGTGCCAAATCTGCCAACCGTGCCAAGCCTGTAGCTCATATAATATGTTTTTTTCAATTTTCGGGGGAGGAAAGGGGCGTGGCAAAAAACTAAAACAAACTTGATCTGCCTGCACACTATAAGAGTGTTGTCACCAAATTTGGTACCTCTAGCTCTTATAGTCTCTGAGATCTAGGTGTTCATACGGACGGACAGACTGACAGACGGACAGACGGACAGACAGATGGACATGCCTACTTTTAGTACAGAGTCTAATTTAATTGAAAATAATACTCAATTTTGTAATGGTAAGCAGCGTGATTTGAACTCGCGTACTCGCAGTGTGTCTTGTTGTTGTTGTTTGCTCTATTGCTGCTCAGCCCTCATAAAGTTGATAGTCATTCATTCCTTAAAATTTCCTTTGTTTATAGTCCGATCGTTATGAAATTTTCGGAAAACGTTCGCACGCGGCCACACTCGATGTGTGCCAAATCTGCCAAGTGTGCCAAGCCTGTAGCTCATATAATATGTTTTTTTCAATCTTCGGTGGTGGAAGGGGGGCGGGGCAAAAACCTAAAACAAACTTGATCTGCCTGCACACTATAAGAGTGTTGTCACCAAATTTGGTACCTCTAGCTCTTATAGTCTCTGAGATCTAGGTGTTCATACGGCACGGACGGACAGACTGACAGACGGACAGACAGACAGATGGACATGCCTACTTTTAGTACAGAGTCTAATTAATTGAAAATAATACTCAATTTTGTAATGGTAAGCAGCGTGATTTGAACTCGCGTACTCGCAGTGTGTCTTGTTGTTGTTGTTGCTCTATTGCTGCTCAGCCCTCATAAAGTTGATAGTCATTCATTCCTTAAAATTTCCTTTGTTTATAGTCCGATCGTTATGAAATTTTCGGAAAACGTTCGCACGCGGCCACACTCGATGTGTGCCAAATCTGCCAAGTGTGCCAAGCCTGTAGCTCATATAATATGTTTTTTTCAATTCTTCGGTGGCGGAAGGGGGCGGGGCAAAAAATCTAAAACAAACTTGATCTGCCTGCACACTATAAGAGTGTTGTCACCAAATTTGGTACCTCTAGCTCTTATAGTCTCTGAGATCTAGGTGTTCATACGGACGGACAGACTGAGACAGACGGACAGACAGACAGACGGACATGCCTACTTTTAGTACAGAGTCTAATTAATTGAAAATAATACTCAATTTTGTAATGGTAAGCGGCGTGATTTGAACTCGCGTACCTCGCAGTGTGTCTTGTTGTTGTTGTTGCTCTATTGCTGCTCAGCCCTCATAAAGTTGATAGTCATTCATTCCTTAAAATTTCCTTTGTTTATAGTCCGATCGTTATGAAATTTTCGGAAAACGTTCGCACGCGGCCACACTCGATGTGTGCCAAATCTGCCAAGTGTGCCAAGCCTGTAGCTCATATAATATGTTTTTTTCAATTTTCGGTGGCGGAAGGGGGCGGGGCAAAAACCTAAAACAAACTTGATCTGCCTGCACACTATAAGAGTGTTGTCACCAAATTTGGTACCTCTAGCTCTTATAGTCTCTGAGATCTAGGTGTTCATACGGACGGACAGACTGACAGACAGACGGACAGACAGACAGATGGACATGCCTACTTTTAGTACAGAGTCTAATTACAATAAATAATTAATAATTGAAAATAATACTCAATTTTGTAATGGTAAGCGGCGTGATTTGAACTCGCGTACCCGCAGTGTGTCTTGTTGTTATTGTTGCTCTATTGCTGGTTGATGGTCATTCATTCCCTAAAATCTCCTTTGTTTATAGTCCGATCGTGGTGAAATTTTTGGAAAACGTTCGCACGCGGCCACACTCGATGTGTGCCAAATCTGCCAACCGTGCCATGTCTGTAGCTCTTAAAATACGTTTTTTTCGATTAGCGGGGGAAGAAAGGGGCGTGGCAAAAAACAAAAATAAACATGATCTGCCTGCACACTATTAGAGTGTTGTCGCCAAATTTGGTACCTCTAGCTCTTATAGTCTCTGAGATCTAGGTGTTCATACGGACGGACAGACTGACAGACGGACAGACAGACAGACGGACATGCCTACTTTTAGTACAGAGTCTAATTAATTGAAAATAATACTCAATTTTGTAATGGTAAGCGGCGTGATTTGAACTCGCGTACCTCGCAGTGTGTCTTGTTGTTGTTGTTGCTCTATTGCTGCTCAGCCCTCATAAAGTTGATAGTCATTCATTCCTTAAAATTTCCTTTGTTTATAGTCCGATCGTTATGAAATTTTCGGAAAACGTTCGCACGCGGCCACACTCGATGTGTGCCAAATCTGCCAAGTGTGCCAAGCCTGTAGCTCAATATAATATGTTTTTTTCAATTTTCGGTGGTGGAAGGGGGCGGGGCAAAAACCTAAAACAAACTTGATCTGCCTGCACACTATAAGAGTGTTGTCACCAAATTTGGTACCTCTAGCTCTTATAGTCTCTGAGATCTAGGTGTTCATACGGACGGACAGACTGACGACAGACGGACAGACAGACAGACGGACATGCCTACTTTTAGTACAGAGTCTAATTAATTGAAAATAATACTCAATTTTGTAATGGTAAGCGGCGTGATTTGAACTCGCGTACTCGCAGTGTGTCTTGTTGTTGTTGTTGCTCTATTGCTGCTCAGCCCTCATAAAGTTGATAGTCATTCATTCCTTAAAATTTCCTTTGTTTATAGTCCGATCGTTATGAAATTTTCGGAAAACGTTCGCACGCGGCCACACTCGATGTGTGCCAAATCTGCCAAGTGTGCCAAGCCTGTAGCTCATATAATATGTTTTTTTCAATCTTCGGTGGCGGAAGGGGGCGGGGCAAAAACCTAAAACAAACTTGATCTGCCTGCACACTATAAGAGTGTTGTCACCAAATTTGGTACCTCTAGCTCTTATAGTCTCTGAGATCTAGGTGTTCATACGGACGGACAGACTGACAGACGGACAAGGACAGACAGACAGATGGACATGCCTACTTTTAGTACAGAGTCTAATTTAATTGAAAATAATACTCAATTTTGTAATGGTAAGCGGCGTGATTTGAACTCGCGTACTCGCAGTGTGTCTTGTTGTTGTTGTTGCTCTATTGCTGCTCAGCCCTCATAAAGTTGATAGTCATTCATTCCTTAAAATTTCCTTTGTTTATAGTCCGATCGTTATGAAATTTTCGGAAAACGTTCGCACGCGGCCACACTCGATGTGTGCCAAATCTGCCAAGTGTGCCAAGCCTGTAGCTCATATAATATGTTTTTTTCAATTTTCGGTGGCGGAAGGGGGCGGGGCAAAAACCTAAAACAAACTTGATCTGCCTGCACACTATAAGAGTGTTGTCACCAAATTTGGTACCTCTAGCTCTTATAGTCTCTGAGATCTAGGTGTTCATACGGACGGACAGACTGACAGACGGACAGACAGACAGACGGACATGCCTACTTTTAGTACAGAGTCTAATTAATTGAAAATAATACTCAATTTTGTAATGGTAAGCAGCGTGATTTGAACTCGCGTACTCGCAGTGTGTCTTGTTGTTGTTGTTGCTCTATTGCTGCTCAGCCCTCATAAAGTTGATAGTCATTCATTCCTTAAAATTTCCTTTGTTTATAGTCCGATCGTTATGAAATTTTCGGAAAACGTTCGCACGCGGCCACACTCGATGTGTGCCAAATCTGCCAAGTGTGCCAAGCCTGTAGCTCATATAATATGTTTTTTTCAATTTTCGGTGGCGGAAGGGGGCGGGGCAAAAACCTAAAACAAACTTGATCTGCCTGCACACTATAAGAGTGTTGTCACCAAATTTGATGCTCTAGCTCTTATAGTCTCTGAGATCTAGGTGTTCATACGGACGGACAGACTGACAGACGGACAGACAGACAGACGGACATGCCTACTTTTAGTACAGAGTCTAATTAATTGAAAATAATACTCAATTTTGTAATGGTAAGCGGCGTGATTTGAACTCGCGTACTCGCAGTGTGTCTTGTTGTTGTTGTTGCTCTATTGCTGCTCAGCCCTCATAAAGTTGATAGTCATTCATTCCTTAAAATTTCCTTTGTTTATAGTCCGATCGTTATGAAATTTTCGGAAAACGTTCGCACGCGGCCACACTCGATGTGTGCCAAATCTGCCAAGTGTGCCAAGCCTGTAGCTCATATAATATGTTTTTTTCAATTTTCGGTGGCGGAAGGGGGCGGGGCAAAAATCTAAAACAAACTTGATCTGCCTGCACACTATAAGAGTGTTGTCACCAAATTTGGTACCTCTAGCTCTTATAGTCTCTGAGATCTAGGTGTTCATACGGACGGACAGACTGGACAGACGGACAGACAGACAGACGGACATGCCTACTTTTAGTACAGAGTCTAATTAATTGAAAATAATACTCAATTTTGTAATGGTAAGCGGCGTGATTTGAACTCGCGTACTCGCAGTGTGTCTTGTTGTTGTTGTTGCTCTATTGCTGCTCAGCCTCTCATAAAGTTGATAGTCATTCATTCCTTAAAATTTCCTTTGTTTATAGTCCGATCGTTATGAAATTTTCGGAAAACGTTCGCACGCGGCCACACTCGATGTGTGCCAAATCTGCCAAGTGTGCCAAGCCTGTAGCTCATATAATATGTTTTTTTCAATTTTCGGTGGCGGAAGGGGGCGTGGCGCAAAAACCTAAAACAAACTTGATCTGCCTGCACACTATAAGAGTGTTGTCACCAAATTTGGTACCTCTAGCTCTTATAGTCTCTGAGATCTAGGTGTTCATACGGACGGACAGACTGACAGACGGACAAACGGACAGACAGATGGACATGCCTACTTTTAGGTACAGTAGTCTAATTAATTGAAAATAATACTCAATTTTGTAATGGTAAGCGGCGTGATTTGAACTCGCGTACCCGCAGTGTGTCTTGTTGTTGTTGTTGCTCTATTGCTGCTCAGCCCTCATAAAGTTGATAGTCATTCATTCCTTAAAATTTCCTTTGTTTATAGTCCGATCGTTATGAAATTTTCGGAAAACGTTCGCACGCGGCCACACTCGATGTGTGCCAAATCTGCCAAGTGTGCCAAGCCTGTAGCTCATATAATATGTTATTTTCAATTTTCGGTGGCGGAAGGGGGCGGGGCAAAAAACCTAAAACAAACTTGATCTGCCTGCACACTATAAGAGTGTTGTCACCAAATTTGGTACCTCTAGCTCTTATAGTCTCTGAGATCTAGGTGTTCATACGGACGGACAGACTGACAGACGGACAGACGGACAGACAGACAGATGGACATGCCTACTTTTAGTACAGAGTCTAATAATAATTGAAAATAATACTCAATTTTGTAATGGTAAGCGGCGTGATTTGAACTCGCGTACTCGCAGTGTGTCTTGTTGTTGTTGTTGCTCTATTGCTGCTCAGCCCTCATAAAGTTGATAGTCATTCATTCCTTAAAATCTCCTTTGTTTATAGTCCGATCGTTATGAAATTTTCGGAAAACGTTCGCACGCGGCCACACTCGATGTGTGCCAAATCTGCCAAGTGTGCCAAGCCTGTAGCTCATATAATATGTTTTTTTCAATCTTCGGTGGCGGAAGGGGGGCGGGCAAAAATCTAAAACAAACTTGATCTGCCTGCACACTATAAGAGTGTTGTCACCAAATTTGGTACCTCTAGCTCTTATAGTCTCTGAGATCTAGGTGTTCATACGGACGGACAGACTGACAGACGGACAGACAGACAGACGGACATGCCTACTTTTAGTACAGAGTCTAATTAATTGAAAATAATACTCAATTTTGTAATGGTAAGCAGCGTGATTTGAACTCGCGTACTCGCAGTGTGTCTTGTTGTTGTTGTTGCTCTATTGCTGCTCAGCCCTCATAAAGTTGATGGTCATTCATTCCTTAAAATTTCCTTTGTTTATAGTCCGATCGTTATGAATATTTTCGAAACAAATTCGCATGCCATGCCTGCACACTATAATAGTGTTGTCAACCAAATTTGGTACCTCTGCTCATTATTTTTTTTTGAAAAAAAAAAATATAGAGTGTTGTCACCAAATTTGGTACCTCTAGCTCTTATAGTCTCTGAGATCTAGGTGTTCATACGGACGACGACGACTGACAGACGGACAGACAGACAGACGGACATGCCTACTTTTAGTACAGAGTCTAATTAATTGAAAATAATACTCAATTTTGTAATGGTAAGCGGCGTGATTTGAACTCGCGTACCCGCAGTGTGTCTTGTTGTTGTTGTTGCTCTATTGCTGCTCAGCCCTCATAAAGTTGATAGTCATTCATTCCTTAAAATTTCCTTTGTTTATAGTCCGATCGTTATGAAATTTTCGGAAAACGTTCGCACGCGGCCACACTCGATGTGTGCCAAATCTGCCAAGTGTGCCAAGCCTGTAGCTCATATAATATGTTTTTTTTCAATTTTCGGTGGCGGAAGGGGGCGGGGCAAAAATCAAAAACAAACTTGATCTGCCTGCACACTATAAGAGTGTTGTCACCAAATTTGGTACCTCTAGCTCTTATAGTCTCTGAGATCTAGGTGTTCATACGGACGGACAGACTGACAGACGGACAGACAGACAGACAGACAGATGGACATGCCTACTTTTAGTACAGAGTCTAATTAATTGAAAATAATACTCAATTTTGTAATGGTAAGCGGCGTGATTTGAACTCGCGTACTCGCAGTGTGTCTTGTTGTTGTTGTTGCTCTATTGCTTGCTCAGCCCTCATAAAGTTGATAGTCATTCATTCCTTAAAATTTCCTTTGTTTATAGTCCGATCGTTATGAAATTTTCGGAAAACGTTCGCACGCGGCCACACTCGATGTGTGCCAAATCTGCCAAGTGTGCCAAGCCTGTAGCTCATATAATATGTTTTTTTCAATTCTTCGGTGGCGGAAGGGGGCGGGGCAAAAAACCTAAAACAAACTTGATCTGCCTGCACACTATAAGAGTGTTGTCACCAAATTTGGTACCTCTAGCTCTTATAGTCTCTGAGATCTAGGTGTTCATACGGACGGACAGACTGACAGACGGACAGACAGACAGACGGACATGCCTACTTTTAGTACAGAGTCTAATTAATTGAAAATAATACTCAATTTTGTAATGGTAAGCAGCGTGATTTGAACTCGCGTACCCGCAGTGTGTCTTGTTGTTATTGTTGCTCTATTGCTGTCGTTGATGGTCATTCATTCCCTAAAATCTCCTTTGTTTATAGTCCGATCGTGGTGAAATTTTCGGAAAACGTTCGCACGCGGCCACACTCGATGTGTGCCAAATCTGCCAACCGTGCCAAGCCTGTAGCTCATATAATATGTTTTTTTCGATTTTAGTGGGGGAAGAAAGGGGCGTGGCAAAAAACCAAAAACAAACTTGATCTGCCTGCACACTATAAGAGTGTTGTCACCAAATTTGGTACCTCTAGCTCTTATAGTCTCTGAGATCTAGGTGTTCATACGGACGGACAGACTGACAGACGGACAGACAGACAGACAGATGGACATGCCTACTTTTAGTACAGAGTCTAATTAATTGAAAATAATACTCAATTTTGTAATGGTAAGCAGCGTGATTTGAACTCGCGTACTCGCAGTGTGTCTTGTTGTTGTTGTTGCTCTATTGCTGCTCAGCCCTCATAAAGTTGATAGTCATTCATTCCTTAAAATTTCCTTTGTTTATAGTCCGATCGTTATGAAATTTTCGGAAAACGTTCGCACGCGGCCACACTCGATGTGTGCCAAATCTGCCAAGTGTGCCAAGCCTGTAGCTCATATAATATGTTTTTTTCAATTCTTCGGTGGCGGAAGGGGGCGGGGCAAAAACCTAAAACAAACTTGATCTGCCTGCACACTATAAGAGTGTTGTCACCAAATTTGGTACCTCTAGCTCTTATAGTCTCTGAGATCTAGGTGTTCATACGGACGGACAGACTGACGACGGACAGACGGACAGACAGACAGACGGACATGCCTACTTTTAGTACAGAGTCTAATTAATTGAAAATAATACTCAATTTTGTAATGGTAAGCAGCGTGATTTGAACTCGCGTACCCGCAGTGTGTCTTGTTGTTATTGTTGCTCTATTGCTGTGCTATAAAGTTGATGGTCATTCATTCCCTAAAATCTCCTTTGTTTATAGTCCGATCGTGGTGAAATTTTCGGAAAACGTTCGCACGCGGCCACACTCGATGTGTGCCAAATCTGCCAAGTGTGCCAAGCCTGTAGCTCATATAATATGTTTTTTTTCAATTTTCGGTGGCGGAAGAAGGGGGCGGGGCAAAAAACAAAAACAAACTTGATCTGCCTGCACACATATAAGAGTGTTGTCACCAAATTTGGTACCTCTAGCTCTTATAGTCTCTGAGATCTAGGTGTTCATACGGACGGACAGACTGACAGACGGACAGACGGACAGACAGACAGATGGACATGCCTACTTTTAGTACAGAGTCTAATTAATTGAAAATAATACTCAATTTTGTAATGGTAAGCGGCGTGATTTGAACTCGCGTACTCGCAGTGTGTCTTGTTGTTGTTGTTGCTCTATTGCTGCTCAGCTCTCATAAAGTTGATAGTCATTCATTCCTTAAAATTTCCTTTGTTTATAGTCCGATCGTTATGAAATTTTCGGAAAACGTTCGCACGCGGCCACACTCGATGTGTGCCAAATCTGCCAAGTGTGCCAAGCCTGTAGCTCATATAATATGTTTTTTTCAATTTTCGGTGGCGGAAGGGGGCGGGGCAAAAACCTAAAACAAACTTGATCTGCCTGCACACTATAAGAGTGTTGTCACCAAATTTGGTACCTCTAGCTCTTATAGTCTCTGAGATCTAGGTGTTCATACGGACGGACAGACTGACAGACGGACAGACAGACAGACGGACATGCCTACTTTTAGTACAGAGTCTAATTATAATTGAAAATAATACTCAATTTTGTAATGGTAAGCAGCGTGATTTGAACTCGCGTACTCGCAGTGTGTCTTGTTGTTGTTGTTGCTCTATTGCTGCTCAGCCCTCATAAAGTTGATAGTCATTCATTCCTTAAAATTTCCTTTGTTTATAGTCCGATCGTTATGAAATTTTCGGAAAACGTTCGCACGCGGCCACACTCGATGTGTGCCAAATCTGCCAAGTGTGCCAAGCCTGTAGCTCATATAATATGTTTTTTTCAATTTTCGGTGGCGGAAGGGGGCGGGGCAAAAACCTAAAACAAACTTGATCTGCCTGCACACTATAAGAGTGTTGTCACCAAATTTGGTACCTCTAGCTCTTATAGTCTCTGAGATCTAGGTGTTCATACGGACGGACAGACTGACAGACGGACGGACAGACAGACAGACGGACATGCCTACTTTTAGTACAGAGTCTAATTAATTGAAAATAATACTCAATTTTGTAATGGTAAGCAGCGTGATTTGAACTCGCGTACCTCGCAGTGTGTCTTGTTGTTGTTGTTGCTCTATTGCTGTCAGCCTTAAAGTTGATGGTCATTCATTCCCTTAAAATCTCCTTTGTTTATAGTCCGATCGTGGTGAAATTTTCGGAAAACGTTCGCACGCGGCCACACTCGATGTGTGCCAAATCTGCCAAGTGTGCCAAGCCTGTAGCTCATATAATATGTTTTTTTCAATTTTCGGTGGTGGAAGGGGGCGGGGCAAAAATCTAAAACAAACTTGATCTGCCTGCACACTATAAGAGTGTTGTCACCAAATTTGGTAGCTCTAGCTCTTATAGTCTCTGAGATCTAGGTGTTCATACGGACGGACAGACTGACAGACGGACAGACACAGACAGATGGACATGCCTACTTTTAGTACAGAGTCTAATTAATTGAAAATAATACTCAATTTTGTAATGGTAAGCGGCGTGATTTGAACTCGCGTACCCGCAGTGTGTCTTGTTGTTGTTGTTGCTCTATTGCTGCTCAGCCCTCATAAAGTTGATAGTCATTCATTCCTTAAAATTTCCTTTGTTTATAGTCCGATCGTTATGAAATTTTCGGAAAACGTTCGCACGCGGCCACACTCGATGTGTGCCAAATCTGCCAAGTGTGCCAAGCCTGTAGCTCATATAATATGTTTATTTTCAATTTTCGGTGGCGGAAGGGGGCGGGGCAAAAATCTAAAACAAACTTGATCTGCCTGCACACTATAAGAGTGTTGTCACCAAATTTGGTAGCTCTAGCTCTTATAGTCTCTGAGATCTAGGTGTTCATACGGACGGACAGACTGACAGACGGGACAGACAGACAGACAGATGGACATGCCTACTTTTAGTACAGAGTCTAATTAATTGAAAATAATACTCAATTTTGTAATGGTAAGCAGCGTGATTTGAACTCGCGTACTCGCAGTGTGTCTTGTTGTTGTTGTTGCTCTATTGCTGCTCAGCCCTCATAAAGTTGATAGTCATTCATTCCTTAAAATTTCCTTTGTTTATAGTCCGATCGTTATGAAATTTTCGGAAAACGTTCGCACGCGGCCACACTCGATGTGTGCCAAATCTGCCAAGTGTGCCAAGCCTGTAGCTCATATAATATGTTTTTTTCAATTTTCGGTGGCGGAAGGGGGCGGGGCAAAAACCTAAAACAAACTTGATCTGCCTGCACACTATAAGAGTGTTGTCACCAAATTTGGTAGCTCTAGCTCTTATAGTCTCTGAGATCTAGGTGTTCATACGGACGGACAGACTGACAGACGTGCCAATTTTTCAGGCTAATTACAGACAGATAGACAATAGATTTTTTTCATGCCTATTTTAGTACAGTGTGGCGCAAAAATTGAAAATAATTATTCTGCCTGCACACTATAAGAGTGTTGTCACCAAATTTGGTACCTCTAGCTCTTATAGTCTCTGAGATCTAGGTGTTCATACGGACGGACAGACTGACAGACGGACAGACAGACAGACGGACATGCCTACTTTTAGTACAGAGTCTAATTAATTGAAAATAATACTCAATTTTGTAATGGTAAGCGGCGTGATTTGAACTCGCGTACTCGCAGTGTGTCTTGTTGTTGTTGTTGCTCTATTGCTGCTCAGCCCTCATAAAGTTGATAGTCATTCATTCCTTAAAATTTCCTTTGTTTATAGTCCGATCGTTATGAAATTTTCGGAAAACGTTCGCACGCGGCCACACTCGATGTGTGCCAAATCTGCCAAGTGTGCCAAGCCTGTAGCTCATATAATATGTTTTTTTCAATCTTCGGTGGCGGAAGGGGGCGGGGCAAAAACCTAAAACAAACTTGATCTGCCTGCACACTATAAGAGTGTTGTCACCAAATTTGGTACCTCTAGCTCTTATAGTCTCTGAGATCTAGGTGTTCATACGGACGGACAGACTGACAGACGGACAGACAGACAGACAGACAGATGGACATGCCTACTTTTAGTACAGAGTCTAATTAATTGAAAATAATACTCAATTTTGTAATGGTAAGCAGCGTGATTTGAACTCGCGTACCCGCAGTGTGTCTTGTTGTTGTTGTTGCTCTATTGCTGCTCAGCCTCATAAAGTTGATAGTCATTCATTCCTTAAAATTTCCTTTGTTTATAGTCCGATCGTTATGAAATTTTCGGAAAACGTTCGCACGCGGCCACACTCGATGTGTGCCAAATCTGCCAAGTGTGCCAAGCCTGTAGCTCATATAATATGTTTTTTTCAATTTTCGGTGGCGGAAGGGGGCGGGGCAAAAACCTAAAACAAACTTGATCTGCCTGCACACTATAAGAGTGTTGTCACCAAATTTGGTACCTCTAGCTCTTATAGTCTCTGAGATCTAGGTGTTCATACGGACGGACAGACTGACAGACGGACAGACAGACAGCAGACGGACATGCCTACTTTTAGTACAGAGTCTAATTAATTGAAAATAATACTCAATTTTGTAATGGTAAGCAGCGTGATTTGAACTCGCGTACCCGCAGTGTGTCTTGTTGTTATTGTTGCTCTATTGCTGGTTGATGGTCATTCATTCCCTAAAATCTCCTTTGTTTATAGTCCGATCGTGGTGAAATTTTTGGAAAACGTTCGCACGCGGCCACACTCGATGTGTGCCAAATCTGCCAACCGTGCCATGTCTGTAGCTCTTAAAATATATTTTTTTTCGATTAGCGGGGGAAGAAAGGGGCGTGGCAAAAAACAAAAATAAACATGATCTGCCTGCACACTATTAGAGTGTTGTCGCCAAATTTGGTACCTCTAGCTCTTATAGTCTCTGAGATCTAGGTGTTCATACGGACGGACAGACTGACAGACGGACAGACAGACAGACGGACATGCCTACTTTTAGTACAGAGTCTAATTAATTGAAAATAATACTCAATTTTGTAATGGTAAGCGGCGTGATTTGAACTCGCGTACTCGCAGTGTGTCTTGTTGTTGTTGTTGCTCTATTGCTGCTCAGCCCTCATAAAGTTGATAGTCATTCATTCCTTAAAATTTCCTTTGCTTATAGTCCGATCGTTATGAAATTTTCGGAAAACGTTCGCACGCGGCCACACTCGATGTGTGCCAAATCTGCCAAGTGTGCCAAGCCTGTAGCTCATATAATATGTTTTTTTCAATTTTCGGTGGTGGAAGGGGGCGGGGCAAAAACCTAAAACAAACTTGATCTGCCTGCACACTATAAGAGTGTTGTCACCAAATTTGGTACCTCTAGCTCTTATAGTCTCTGAGATCTAGGTGTTCATACGGACGGACAGACTGACAGACGGACAGACGGACGCAGACAGACAGACGGACATGCCTACTTTTAGTACAGAGTCTAATTAATTGAAAATAATACTCAATTTTGTAATGGTAAGCGGCGTGATTTGAACTCGCGTACTCGCAGTGTGTCTTGTTGTTGTTGTTGCTCTATTGCTGCTCAGCCCTCATAAAGTTGATAGTCATTCATTCCTTAAAATTTCCTTTGCTTATAGTCCGATCGTTATGAAATTTTCGGAAAACGTTCGCACGCGGCCACACTCGATGTGTGCCAAATCTGCCAAGTGTGCCAACCTGTAGCTCATATAATATGTTATTTTTTTAATCTTTCGGTGGCGGAAGGGGGCGGGGCAAAAATCTAAAACAAACTTGATCTGCCTGCACACTATAAGAGTGTTGTCACCAAATTTGGTACCTCTAGCTCTTATAGTCTCTGAGATCTAGGTGTTCATACGGACGGACAGACTGACAGACGGACAGACAGACAGACGGACATGCCTACTTTTAGTACAGAGTCTAATTAATTGAAAATAATACTCAATTTTGTAATGGTAAGCGGCGTGATTTGAACTCGCGTACTCGCAGTGTGTCTTGTTGTTGTTGTTGCTCTATTGCTGCTCAGCCCTCATAAAGTTGATAGTCATTCATTCCTTAAAATTTCCTTTGTTTATAGTCCGATCGTTATGAAATTTTCGGAAAACGTTCGCACGCGGCCACACTCGATGTGTGCCAAATCTGCCAAGTGTGCCAAGCCTGTAGCTCATATAATATGTTATTTTCAATTTTCGGTGGCGGAAGGGGGCGGTGGCAAAAACCTAAAACAAACTTGATCTGCCTGCACACTATAAGAGTGTTGTCACCAAATTTGGTACCTCTAGCTCTTATAGTCTCTGAGATCTAGGTGTTCATACGGACGGACAGACTGACAGACGGACAGACGGACAGACAGACAGATGGACATGCCTACTTTTAGTACAGAGTCTAATTAATTGAAAATAATACTCAATTTTGTAATGGTAAGCGGCGTGATTTGAACTCGCGTACTCGCAGTGTGTCTTGTTGTTGTTGTTGCTCTATTGCTGCTCAGCCCTCATAAAGTTGATAGTCATTCATTCCTTAAAATTTCCTTTGTTTATAGTCCGATCGTTATGAAATTTTCGGAAAACGTTCGCACGCGGCCACACTCGATGTGTGCCAAATCTGCCAAGTGTGCCAAGCCTGTAGCTCATATAATATGTTTTTTTCAATTTTCGGTGGTGGAAGGGGGCGGGGCAAAAAACCTAAAACAAACTTGATCTGCCTGCACACTATAAGAGTGTTGTCACCAAATTTGGTACCTCTAGCTCTTATAGTCTCTGAGATCTAGGTGTTCATACGGACGGACAAGACTGACAGACGGACAGACAGACAGATGGACATGCCTACTTTTAGTACAGAGTCTAATTAATTGAAAATAATACTCAATTTTGTAATGGTAAGCGGCGTGATTTGAACTCGCGTACCCGCAGTGTGTCTTGTTGTTGTTGTTGCTCTATTGCTGCTGCCTCATAAAGTTGATAGTCATTCATTCCTTAAAATTTCCTTTGTTTATAGTCCGATCGTTATGAAATTTTCGGAAAACGTTCGCACGCGGCCACACTCGATGTGTGCCAAATCTGCCAAGTGTGCCAAGCCTGTAGCTCATATAATATGTTTTTTTCAATCTTCGGTGGTGGAAGGGGGCGGGGCAAAAACCTAAAACAAACTTGATCTGCCTGCACACTATAAGAGTGTTGTCACCAAATTTGGTACCTCTAGCTCTTATAGTCTCTGAGATCTAGGTGTTCATACGGACGGACAGACTGACAGACTGACAGACGGACAGACAGACAGACAGACGGACATGCCTACTTTTAGTACAGAGTCTAATTAATTGAAAATAATACTCAATTTTGTAATGGTAAGCAGCGTGATTTGAACTCGCGTACCCGCAGTGTGTCTTGTTGTTATTGTTGCTCTATTGCTGTCAGTAAAGTTGATGGTCATTCATTCCTTAAAATCTCCTTTGTTTATAGTCCGATCGTGGTGAAATTTTCGGAAAACGTTCGCACGCGGCCACACTCGATGTGTGCCAAATCTGCCAACTGTGCCAAGCCTGTAGCTCTTAAAATATGTTTTTTTCAATTTTCGGTGGCGGAAGGGGGCGTGGCAAAAATCAAAAACAAACTTGATCTGCCTGCACACTATAAGAGTGTTGTCACCAAATTTGGTACCTCTAGCTCTTATAGTCTCTGAGATCTAGGTGTTCATACGGACGGACAGACTGACAGACGGACGGACAGACAGACAGATGGACATGCCTACTTTTAGTACAGAGTCTAATTAATTGAAAATAATACTCAATTTTGTAATGGTAAGCGGCGTGATTTGAACTCGCGTACCCGCAGTGTGTCTTGTTGTTGTTGTTGCTCTATTGCTGCTCAGCCCTCATAAAGTTGATAGTCATTCATTCCTTAAAATCTCCTTTGCTTATAGTCCGATCGTTATGAAATTTTCGGAAAACGTTCGCACGCGGCCACACTCGATGTGTGCCAAATCTGCCAAGTGTGCCAAGCCTGTAGCTCATATAATATGTTTTTTTCAATTTTCGGTGGCGGAAGGGGGCGGGGCAAAAATCTAAAACAAACTTGATCTGCCTGCACACTATAAGAGTGTTGTCACCAAATTTGGTACCTCTAGCTCTTATAGTCTCTGAGATCTAGGTGTTCATACGGACGGACAGACTGACAGACGGACAGACAGACAGACGGACATGCCTACTTTTAGTACAGAGTCTAATTAATTGAAAATAATACTCAATTTTGTAATGGTAAGCGGCGTGATTTGAACTCGCGTACTCGCAGTGTGTCTTGTTGTTGTTGTTGCTCTATTGCTGCTCAGCCCTCATAAAGTTGATAGTCATTCATTCCTCCTAAAATTTCCTTTGTTTATAGTCCGATCGTTATGAAATTTTCGGAAAACGTTCGCACGCGGCCACACTCGATGTGTGCCAAATCTGCCAAGTGTGCCAAGCCTGTAGCTCATATAATAGTGTTTTTTTCAATTTTCGGTGGCGGAAGGGGGTGGGCAAAAATCTAAAACAAACTTGATCTGCCTGCACACTATAAGAGTGTTGTCACCAAATTTGGTACCTCTAGCTCTTATAGTCTCTGAGATCTAGGTGTTCATACGGACGGACAGACTGACAGACGGACAAGGACAGACAGACGGACATGCCTACTTTTAGTACAGAGTCTAATTAATTGAAAATAATACTCAATTTTGTAATGGTAAGCAGCGTGATTTGAACTCGCGTACTCGCAGTGTGTCTTGTTGTTGTTGTTGCTCTATTGCTGCTCAGCCCTCATAAAGTTGATAGTCATTCATTCCTTAAAATTTCCTTTGTTTATAGTCCGATCGTTATGAAATTTTCGGAAAACGTTCGCACGCGGCCACACTCGATGTGTGCCAAATCTGCCAAGTGTGCCAAGCCTGTAGCTCATATAATATGTTTTTTTCAATTTTCGGTGGCGGAAGGGGGCGGGGCAAAAATCTAAAACAAACTTGATCTGCCTGCACACTATAAGAGTGTTGTCACCAAATTTGGTACCTCTAGCTCTTATAGTCTCTGAGATCTAGGTGTTCATACGGACGGACAGACTGACAGACGGACAGACAGACAGACAGATGGACATGCCTACTTTTAGTACAGAGTCTAATTAATTGAAAATAATACTCAATTTTGTAATGGTAAGCGGCGTGATTTGAACTCGCGTACTCGCAGTGTGTCTTGTTGTTGTTGTTGCTCTATTGCTGTTCAGCCCTCATAAAGTTGATAGTCATTCATTCCTTAAAATTTCCTTTGCTTATAGTCCGATCGTTATGAAATTTTCGGAAAACGTTCGCACGCGGCCACACTCGATGTGTGCCAAATCTGCCAAGTGTGCCAAGCCTGTAGCTCATATAATATGTTATTTTCAATTTTCGGTGGCGGAAGGGGGCGGGGCAAAAATCTAAAACAAACTTGATCTGCCTGCACACTATAAGAGTGTTGTCACCAAATTTGGTACCTCTAGCTCTTATAGTCTCTGAGATCTAGGTGTTCATACGGACGGACAGACTGACAGACGGACAGACAGACAGACGGACATGCCTACTTTTAGTACAGAGTCTAATTAATTGAAAATAATACTCAATTTTGTAATGGTAAGCGGCGTGATTTGAACTCGCGTACCCGCAGTGTGTCTTGTTGTTGTTGTTGCTCTATTGCTGCTAGCTCATAAAGTTGATGGTCATTCATTCCTTAAAATCTCCTTTGTTTATAGTCCGATCGTGATGAAATTTTCGGAAAACGTTCGCACGCGGCCACACTCGATGTGTGCCAAATCTGCCAAGTGTGCCAAGCCTGTAGCTCATATAATATGTTTTTTTCAATTTTCGGTGGCGGAAGGGGGCGGGGCAAAAATCTAAAACAAACTTGATCTGCCTGCACACTATAAGAGTGTTGTCACCAAATTTGGTAGCTCTAGCTCTTATAGTCTCTGAGATCTAGGTGTTCATACGGACGGACAGACTGACAGACGGACAGACGGACAGACAGATGGACATGCCTACTTTTAGTACAGAGTCTAATTAATTGAAAATAATACTCAATTTTGTAATGGTAAGCGGCGTGATTTGAACTCGCGTACTCGCAGTGTGTCTTGTTGTTGTTGTTGCTCTATTGCTGTTCAGCCCTCATAAAGTTGATAGTCATTCATTCCTTAAAATTTCCTTTGCTTATAGTCCGATCGTTATGAAATTTTCGGAAAACGTTCGCACGCGGCCACACTCGATGTGTGCCAAATCTGCCAAGTGTGCCAAGCCTGTAGCTCATATAATATGTTATTTTAAATTTTCGGTGGCGGAAGGGGGCGGGGCAAAAACCTAAAACAAACTTGATCTGCCTGCACACTATAAGAGTGTTGTTACCAAATTTGGTACCTCTAGCTCTTATAGTCTCTGAGATCTAGGTGTTCATACGGACGGACAGACTGACAGACGGACAAACGGACAGACAGATGGACATGCCTACTTTTAGTGCAGAGTCTAATTACAATAAATAATTAATAATTGAAAATAATACTCAATTTTGTAATGGTAAGCAGCGTGATTTGAACTCGCGTACTCGCAGTGTGTCTTGTTGTTGTTGTTGCTCTATTGCTGCTCAGCCCTCATAAAGTTGATAGTCATTCATTCCTTAAAATTTCCTTTGTTTATAGTCCGATCGTTATGAAATTTTCGGAAAACGTTCGCACGCGGCCACACTCGATGTGTGCCAAATCTGCCAAGTGTGCCAAGCCTGTAGCTCATATAATATGTTTTTTTTCAATTTTCGGTGGTGGAAGAAGGGGCGGGGCAAAAATCAAAAACAAACTTGATCTGCCTGCACACTATAAGAGTGTTGTCACCAAATTTGGTACCTCTAGCTCTTATAGTCTCTGAGATCTAGGTGTTCATACGGACGGACAGACTGACAGACGGACAAACGGACAGACAGATGGACATGCCTACTTTTAGTACAGAGTCTTTAATTAATTGAAAATAATACTCAATTTTGTAATGGTAAGCAGCGTGATTTGAACTCGCGTACTCGCAGTGTGTCTTGTTGTTGTTGTTGCTCTATTGCTGCTCAGCCCTCATAAAGTTGATAGTCATTCATTCCTTAAAATTTCCTTTGTTTATAGTCCGATCGTTATGAAATTTTCGGAAAACGTTCGCACGCGGCCACACTCGATGTGTGCCAAATCTGCCAAGTGCTCATATGGAATATGTTATTTTTTTTGTTTTTTGGCGGCGGAAGAGGGGCGGGGCAAAAACAACAAAACAAACTT
>JAEIFK010000306.1:0-30595 GCA_018901825.1 Drosophila funebris
ACGGGCACTGCGAGACTGAGAACGACTGCAGTACATGCAGAAATAAATGAAGCGACGTAATACTCAGCTTTTGTTCGAGTGTGTACACATATGCAAAATCTTCGTCCTATAAGTATGCAAAGACTTCATTTGCGAAATGAGAGTTTCAAAATATTATTTTTTAAATACTTGTTATGTACTTGAATCAATAGACTTATCAAAATACTTTTTTTATAAAACCCTTTACAGAAAATTTTTACCGCCGTTTAGGGCCGGATGGCCCCTTTTTTTTTTTGTACAGGGATATATTAGTTTTGTGCAAAAAGTATGTAACGGGCAAAAGGAAGCATCACCCCATAAAGTATATATATTCTTGATCAGTATCAACATCCGAGTCGATTGAGCCATTTTCGTCTGCTGTCCGTCCGTCCTTCTATATGAACGGGTCGATCTCAGCAATTATAAGATCTATGAACTATAAATTTGACAAGAAAATTCCTTTATACCACAATCAAGTTTATTTTAAATTTTAAAAAGCTCCCCCATTTCCAGCGCAAAACGAAAAAAACGAATATTGGCCTCATTTTTCATCGTAGACACCTCCTAACTGATCAGATGCGTAAAGAATATTATAAAGAAGCAATGCTGAAAGCTTCATCATGATCGGTTAATAAATAAGACAGATAATCAGAATAGAAATATAAGTATTTTTTCCATTGAATCGTTGGGCTTTACGGGCACTGCGAGACTGAGAACGACTGCAGTACATGCAGAAATAAATGAAGCGACGTAATACTCAGCTTTTGTTCGAGTGTGTACACATATGCAAAATCTTCGTCTTATAAGTATGCAAAGACTTCATTTGCGAAATGAGAGTTTCAAAATATTATTTTTTAAATACTTGTTATGTACTTGAATCAATAGACTTATCAAAATACTTTTATTATAGAACCCTTTACAGAGTATTATACTGCCGGTTACGGTCGACTGTAGCCTTTTTACACTCTGTACAGGGATATATTAGTTTTGTGCAAAAAGTATGTAACGGGCAAAAGGAAGCATCACCCCATAAAGTATATATATTCTTGATCAGTATCAACATCCGAGTCGATTGAGCCATTTTCGTCTGCTGTCCGTCCGTCCTTCTATATGAACGGGTCGATCTCAGCAATTATAAGATCTATGAACTATAAATTTGACAAGAAAATTCCTTTATACCACAATCAAGTTTATTTTAAATTTTAAAAAGCTCCCCCATTTCCAGCGCAAAACGAAAAAAACGAATATTGGCCTCATTTTTCATCGTAGACACCTCTAACTGATCAGATGCGTAAAGAATATTATAAAGAAGCAATGCTGAAAGCTTCATCATGATCGGTTAATAAATAAGACAGATAATCAGAATAGAAATATAAGTATTTTTTCCATTGAATCGTTGGGCTTTACGGGCACTGCGAGACTGAGAACGACTGCAGTACATGCAGAAATAAATGAAGCGACGTAATACTCAGCTTTTGTTCGAGTGTGTACACATATGCAAAATCTTCGTCCTATAAGTATGCAAAGACTTCATTTGCGAAATGAGAGTTTCAAAATATTATTTTTTAAATACTTGTTATGTACTTGAATCAATAGACTTATCAAAATACTTTTATTATAGAACCCTTTACAGAGTATTATACTGCCGGTTACGGTCGACTGTAGCCTTTTTACACTCTGTACAGGGATATATTAGTTTTGTGCAAAAAGTATGTAACGGGCAAAAGGAAGCATCACCCCATAAAGTATATATATTCTTGATCAGTATCAACATCCGAGTCGATTGAGCCATTTTCGTCTGCTGTCCGTCCGTCCTTCTATATGAACGGGTCGATCTCAGCAATTATAAGATCTATGAACTATAAATTTGACAAGAAAATTCCTTTATACCACAATCAAGTTTATTTTAAATTTTAAAAAGCTCCCCCATTTCCAGCGCAAAACGAAAAAAAACGAATATTGGCCTCATTTTTCATCGTAGACACCTCTAACTGATCAGATGCGTAAAGAATATTATAAAGAAGCAATGCTGAAAGCTTCATCATGATCGGTTAATAAATAAGACAGATAATCAGAATAGAAATATAAGTATTTTTTCCATTGAATCGTTGGGCTTTACGGGCACTGCGAGACTGAGAACGACTGCAGTACATGCAGAAATAAATGAAGCGACGTAATACTCAGCTTTTGTTCGAGTGTGTACACATATGCAAAATCTTCGTCTTATAAGTATGCAAAGACTTCATTTGCGAAATGAGAGTTTCAAAATATTATTTTTTAAATACTTGTTATGTACTTGAATCAATAGACTTATCAAAATACTTTTATTATAGAACCCTTTACAGAGTATTATACTGCCGGTTACGGTCGACTGTAGCCTTTTTACACTCTGTACAGGGATATATTAGTTTTGTGCAAAAAGTATGTAACGGGCAAAAGGAAGCATCACCCCATAAAGTATATATATTCTTGATCAGTATCAACATCCGAGTCGATTGAGCCATTTTCGTCTGCTGTCCGTCCGTCCTTCTATATGAACGGGTCGATCTCAGCAATTATAAGATCTATGAACTATAAATTTGACAAGAAAATTCCTTTATACCACAATCAAGTTTATTTTAAATTTTAAAAAGCTCCCCCATTTCCAGCGCAAAACGAAAAAAAACGAATATTGGCCTCATTTTTCATCGTAGACACCTCTAACTGATCAGATGCGTAAAGAATATTATAAAGAAGCAATGCTGAAAGCTTCATCATGATCGGTTAATAAATAAGACAGATAATCAGAATAGAAATATAAGTATTTTTTCCATTGAATCGTTGGGCTTTACGGGCACTGCGAGACTGAGAACGACTGCAGTACATGCAGAAATAAATGAAGCGACGTAATACTCAGCTTTTGTTCGAGTGTGTACACATATGCAAAATCTTCGTCTTATAAGTATGCAAAGACTTCATTTGCGAAATGAGAGTTTCAAAATATTATTTTTTAAATACTTGTTATGTACTTGAATCAATAGACTTATCAAAATACTTTTATTATAGAACCCTTTTACAGAGTATTATACTGCCGGTTACGGTCGACTGTAGCCTTTTTACACTCTGTACAGGGATATATTAGTTTTGTGCAAAAAGTATGTAACGGGCAAAAGGAAGCATCACCCCATAAAGTATATATATTCTTGATCAGTATCAACATCCGAGTCGATTGAGCCATTTTCGTCTGCTGTCCGTCCGTCCTTCTATATGAACGGGTCGATCTCAGCAATTATAAGATCTATGAACTATAAATTTGACAAGAAAATTCCTTTATACCACAATCAAGTTTATTTTAAATTTTAAAAAGCTCCCCCATTTCCAGCGCAAAACGAAAAAAACGAATATTGGCCTCATTTTTCATCGTAGACACCTCTAACTGATCAGATGCGTAAAGAATATTATAAAGAAGCAATGCTGAAAGCTTCATCATGATCGGTTAATAAATAAGACAGATAATCAGAATAGAAATATAAGTATTTTTTCCATTGAATCGTTGGGCTTTACGGGCACTGCGAGACTGAGAACGACTGCAGTACATGCAGAAATAAATGAAGCGACGTAATACTCAGCTTTTGTTCGAGTGTGTACACATATGCAAAATCTTCGTCCTATAAGTATGCAAAGACTTCATTTGCGAAATGAGAGTTTCAAAATATTATTTTTTAAATACTTGTTATGTACTTGAATCAATAGACTTATCAAAATACTTTTATTATAGAACCCTTTACAGAGTATTATACTGCCGGTTACGGTCGACTGTAGCCTTTTTACACTCTGTACAGGGATATATTAGTTTTGTGCAAAAAGTATGTAACGGGCAAAAGGAAGCATCACCCCATAAAGTATATATATTCTTGATCAGTATCAACATCCGAGTCGATTGAGCCATTTTCGTCTGCTGTCCGTCCGTCCTTCTATATGAACGGGTCGATCTCAGCAATTATAAGATCTATGAACTATAAATTTGACAAGAAAATTCCTTTATACCACAATCAAGTTTATTTTAAATTTTAAAAAAGCTCCCCCATTTCCAGCGCAAAACGAAAAAAACGAATATTGGCCTCATTTTTCATCGTAGACACCTCTAACTGATCAGATGCGTAAAGAATATTATAAAGAAGCAATGCTGAAAGCTTCATCATGATCGGTTAATAAATAAGACAGATAATCAGAATAGAAATATAAGTATTTTTTCCATTGAATCGTTGGGCTTTACGGGCACTGCGAGACTGAGAACGACTGCAGTACATGCAGAAATAAATGAAGCGACGTAATACTCAGCTTTTGTTCGAGTGTGTACACATATGCAAAATCTTCGTCTTATAAGTATGCAAAGACTTCATTTGCGAAATGAGAGTTTCAAAATATTATTTTTTAAATACTTGTTATGTACTTGAATCAATAGACTTATCAAAATACTTTTATTATAGAACCCTTTACAGAGTATTATACTGCCGGTTACGGTCGACTGTAGCCTTTTTACACTCTGTACAGGGATATATTAGTTTTGTGCAAAAAGTATGTAACGGGCAAAAGGAAGCATCACCCCATAAAGTATATATATTCTTGATCAGTATCAACATCCGAGTCGATTGAGCCATTTTCGTCTGCTGTCCGTCCGTCCTTCTATATGAACGGGTCGATCTCAGCAATTATAAGATCTATGAACTATAAATTTGACAAGAAAATTCCTTTATACCACAATCAAGTTTATTTTAAATTTTAAAAAGCTCCCCCATTTCCAGCGCAAAACGAAAAAAACGAATATTGGCCTCATTTTTCATCGTAGACACCTCTAACTGATCAGATGCGTAAAGAATATTATAAAGAAGCAATGCTGAAAGCTTCATCATGATCGGTTAATAAATAAGACAGATAATCAGAATAGAAATATAAGTATTTTTTCCATTGAATCGTTGGGCTTTACGGGCACTGCGAGACTGAGAACGACTGCAGTACATGCAGAAATAAATGAAGCGACGTAATACTCAGCTTTTGTTCGAGTGTGTACACATATGCAAAATCTTCGTCCTATAAGTATGCAAAGACTTCATTTGCGAAATGAGAGTTTCAAAATATTATTTTTTAAATACTTGTTATGTACTTGAATCAATAGACTTATCAAAATACTTTTATTATAGAACCCTTTACAGAGTATTATACTGCCGGTTACGGTCGACTGTAGCCTTTTTACACTCTGTACAGGGATATATTAGTTTTGTGCAAAAAGTATGTAACGGGCAAAAGGAAGCATCACCCCATAAAGTATATATATTCTTGATCAGTATCAACATCCGAGTCGATTGAGCCATTTTCGTCTGCTGTCCGTCCGTCCTTCTATATGAACGGGTCGATCTCAGCAATTATAAGATCTATGAACTATAAATTTGACAAGAAAATTCCTTTATACCACAATCAAGTTTATTTTAAATTTTAAAAAGCTCCCCCATTTCCAGCGCAAAACGAAAAAAACGAATATTGGCCTCATTTTTCATCGTAGACACCTCTAACTGATCAGATGCGTAAAGAATATTATAAAGAAGCAATGCTGAAAGCTTCATCATGATCGGTTAATAAATAAGACAGATAATCAGAATAGAAATATAAGTATTTTTTCCATTGAATCGTTGGGCTTTACGGGCACTGCGAGACTGAGAACGACTGCAGTACATGCAGAAATAAATGAAGCGACGTAATACTCAGCTTTTGTTCGAGTGTGTACACATATGCAAAATCTTCGTCCTATAAGTATGCAAAGACTTCATTTGCGAAATGAGAGTTTCAAAATATTATTTTTTAAATACTTGTTATGTACTTGAATCAATAGACTTATCAAAATACTTTTATTATAGAACCCTTTACAGAGTATTATACTGCCGGTTACGGTCGACTGTAGCCTTTTTACACTCTGTACAGGGATATATTAGTTTTGTGCAAAAAGTATGTAACGGGCAAAAGGAAGCATCACCCCATAAAGTATATATATTCTTGATCAGTATCAACATCCGAGTCGATTGAGCCATTTTCGTCTGCTGTCCGTCCGTCCTTCTATATGAACGGGTCGATCTCAGCAATTATAAGATCTATGAACTATAAATTTGACAAGAAAATTCCTTTATACCACAATCAAGTTTATTTTAAATTTTAAAAAGCTCCCCCATTTCCAGCGCAAAACGAAAAAAACGAATATTGGCCTCATTTTTCATCGTAGACACCTCTAACTGATCAGATGCGTAAAGAATATTATAAAGAAGCAATGCTGAAAGCTTCATCATGATCGGTTAATAAATAAGACAGATAATCAGAATAGAAATATAAGTATTTTTTCCATTGAATCGTTGGGCTTTACGGGCACTGCGAGACTGAGAACGACTGCAGTACATGCAGAAATAAATGAAGCGACGTAATACTCAGCTTTTGTTCGAGTGTGTACACATATGCAAAATCTTCGTCTTATAAGTATGCAAAGACTTCATTTGCGAAATGAGAGTTTCAAAATATTATTTTTTAAATACTTGTTATGTACTTGAATCAATAGACTTATCAAAATACTTTTATTATAGAACCCTTTACAGAGTATTATACTGCCGATTACGGTCGACTGTAGCCTTTTTACACTCTGTACAGGGATATATTAGTTTTGTGCAAAAAGTATGTAACGGGCAAAAGGAAGCATCACCCCATAAAGTATATATATTCTTGATCAGTATCAACATCCGAGTCGATTGAGCCATTTTCGTCTGCTGTCCGTCCGTCCTTCTATATGAACGGGTCGATCTCAGCAATTATAAGATCTATGAACTATAAATTTGACAAGAAAATTCCTTTATACCACAATCAAGTTTATTTTAAATTTTAAAAAGCTCCCCCATTTCCAGCGCAAAACGAAAAAAACGAATATTGGCCTCATTTTTCATCGTAGACACCTCTAACTGATCAGATGCGTAAAGAATATTATAAAGAAGCAATGCTGAAAGCTTCATCATGATCGGTTAATAAATAAGACAGATAATCAGAATAGAAATATAAGTATTTTTTCCATTGAATCGTTGGGCTTTACGGGCACTGCGAGACTGAGAACGACTGCAGTACATGCAGAAATAAATGAAGCGACGTAATACTCAGCTTTTGTTCGAGTGTGTACACATATGCAAAATCTTCGTCCTATAAGTATGCAAAGACTTCATTTGCGAAATGAGAGTTTCAAAATATTATTTTTTAAATACTTGTTATGTACTTGAATCAATAGACTTATCAAAATACTTTTATTATAGAACCCTTTACAGAGTATTATACTGCCGGTTACGGTCGACTGTAGCCTTTTTACACTCTGTACAGGGATATATTAGTTTTGTGCAAAAAGTATGTAACGGGCAAAAGGAAGCATCACCCCATAAAGTATATATATTCTTGATCAGTATCAACATCCGAGTCGATTGAGCCATTTTCGTCTGCTGTCCGTCCGTCCTTCTATATGAACGGGTCGATCTCAGCAATTATAAGATCTATGAACTATAAATTTGACAAGAAAATTCCTTTATACCACAATCAAGTTTATTTTAAATTTTAAAAAGCTCCCCCATTTCCAGCGCAAAACGAAAAAAACGAATATTGGCCTCATTTTTCATCGTAGACACCTCTAACTGATCAGATGCGTAAAGAATATTATAAAGAAGCAATGCTGAAAGCTTCATCATGATCGGTTAATAAATAAGACAGATAATCAGAATAGAAATATAAGTATTTTTTCCATTGAATCGTTGGGCTTTACGGGCACTGCGAGACTGAGAACGACTGCAGTACATGCAGAAATAAATGAAGCGACGTAATACTCAGCTTTTGTTCGAGTGTGTACACATATGCAAAATCTTCGTCTTATAAGTATGCAAAGACTTCATTTGCGAAATGAGAGTTTCAAAATATTATTTTTTAAATACTTGTTATGTACTTGAATCAATAGACTTATCAAAATACTTTTATTATAGAACCCTTTACAGAGTATTATACTGCCGATTACGGTCGACTGTAGCCTTTTTACACTCTGTACAGGGATATATTAGTTTTGTGCAAAAAGTATGTAACGGGCAAAAGGAAGCATCACCCCATAAAGTATATATATTCTTGATCAGTATCAACATCCGAGTCGATTGAGCCATTTTCGTCTGCTGTCCGTCCGTCCTTCTATATGAACGGGTCGATCTCAGCAATTATAAGATCTATGAACTATAAATTTGACAAGAAAATTCCTTTATACCACAATCAAGTTTATTTTAAATTTTAAAAAGCTCCCCCATTTCCAGCGCAAAACGAAAAAAACGAATATTGGCCTCATTTTTCATCGTAGACACCTCTAACTGATCAGATGCGTAAAGAATATTATAAAGAAGCAATGCTGAAAGCTTCATCATGATCGGTTAATAAATAAGACAGATAATCAGAATAGAAATATAAGTATTTTTTCCATTGAATCGTTGGGCTTTACGGGCACTGCGAGACTGAGAACGACTGCAGTACATGCAGAAATAAATGAAGCGACGTAATACTCAGCTTTTGTTCGAGTGTGTACACATATGCAAAATCTTCGTCTTATAAGTATGCAAAGACTTCATTTGCGAAATGAGAGTTTCAAAATATTATTTTTTAAATACTTGTTATGTACTTGAATCAATAGACTTATCAAAATACTTTTATTATAGAACCCTTTACAGAGTATTATACTGCCGGTTACGGTCGACTGTAGCCTTTTTACACTCTGTACAGGGATATATTAGTTTTGTGCAAAAAGTATGTAACGGGCAAAAGGAAGCATCACCCCATAAAGTATATATATTCTTGATCAGTATCAACATCCGAGTCGATTGAGCCATTTTCGTCTGCTGTCCGTCCGTCCTTCTATATGAACGGGTCGATCTCAGCAATTATAAGATCTATGAACTATAAATTTGACAAGAAAATTCCTTTATACCACAATCAAGTTTATTTTTAAATTTTAAAAAGCTCCCCCATTTCCAGCGAAAAACGAAAAAACGAATATTGGCCTCTTTTTCATCGTAGACACAGATAATCAGAATAGAAATATAAGTATTTTTTCCATTGAATAAAATCACCCCATAAAGTATATATATTCTTGATCAGTATCAACATCCGAGTCGATTGAGCCATTTTCGTCTGCTGTCCGTCCGACCTTCTATATGAACGGGTCGATCTCAGCAATTATAAGATCTATGAACTATAAATTTGACAAGAAAATTCCTTTATACCACAATCAAGTTTATTTTAAATTTTAAAAAGCTCCCCCATTTCCAGCGCAAAACGAAAAAAACGAATATTGGCCTCATTTTTCATCGTAGACACCTCTAACTGATCAGATGCGTAAAGAATATTATAAAGAAGCAATGCTGAAAGTTTCATCATCATCGGTTAATAAATAAGACAGATAATCAGAATAGAAATATAAGTATTTTTTCCATTGAATCGTTGGGCTTTACGGGCAGCTGTGCGAGCGAGACTGAGAACGACTGCAGTACATGCAGAAATAAATGAAGCGACGTAATACTCAGCTTTTGTTCGAGTGTGTACACATATGCAAAATCTTCGTCCTATAAGTATGCAAAGACTTCATTTGCGAAATGAGAGTTTCAAAATATTATTTTTTAAATACTTGTTATGTACTTGAATCAATAGACTTATCAAAATACTTTTATTATAGAACCCTTTACAGAGTATTATACTGCCGGTTACGGTCGACTGTAGCCTTTTTACACTCTGTACAGGGATATATTAGTTTTGTGCAAAAAGTATGTAACGGGCAAAAGGAAGCATCACCCCATAAAGTATATATATTCTTGATCAGTATCAACATCCGAGTCGATTGAGCCATTTTCGTCTGCTGTCCGTCCGTCCTTCTATATGAACGGGTCGATCTCAGCAATTATAAGATCTATGAACTATAAATTTGACAAGAAAATTCCTTTATACCACAATCAAGTTTATTTTAAATTTTAAAAAGCTCCCCCATTTCCAGCGCAAAACGAAAAAAACGAATATTGGCCTCATTTTTCATCGTAGACACCTCTAACTGATCAGATGCGTAAAGAATATTATAAAGAAGCAATGCTGAAAGCTTCATCATGATCGGTTAATAAATAAGACAGATAATCAGAATAGAAATATAAGTATTTTGTCCATTGAATCGTTGGGCTTTACGGGCACTGCGAGACTGAGAACGACTGCAGTACATGCAGAAATAAATGAAGCGACGTAATACTCAGCTTTTGTTCGAGTGTGTACACATATGCAAAATCTTCGTCTTATAAGTATGCAAAGACTTCATTTGCGAAATGAGAGTTTCAAAATATTATTTTTTAAATACTTGTTATGTACTTGAATCAATAGACTTATCAAAATACTTTTATTATAGAACCCTTTACAGAGTATTATACTGCCGGTTACGGTCGACTGTAGCCTTTTTACACTCTGTACAGGGATATATTAGTTTTGTGCAAAAAGTATGTAACGGGCAAAAGGAAGCATCACCCCATAAAGTATATATATTCTTGATCAGTATCAACATCCGAGTCGATTGAGCCATTTTCGTCTGCTGTCCGTCCGTCCTTCTATATGAACGGGTCGATCTCAGCAATTATAAGATCTATGAACTATAAATTTGACAAGAAAATTCCTTTATACCACAATCAAGTTTATTTTAAATTTTAAAAAGCTCCCCCATTTCCAGCGCAAAACGAAAAAAACGAATATTGGCCTCATTTTTCATCGTAGACACCTCTAACTGATCAGATGCGTAAAGAATATTATAAAGAAGCAATGCTGAAAGCTTCATCATGATCGGTTAATAAATAAGACAGATAATCAGAATAGAAATATAAGTATTTTTTCCATTGAATCGTTGGGCTTTACGGGCACTGCGAGACTGAGAACGACTGCAGTACAATGCAGAAATAAATGAAGCGACGTAATACTCAGCTTTTGTTCGAGTGTGTACACATATGCAAAATCTTCGTCTTATAAGTATGCAAAGACTTCATTTGCGAAATGAGAGTTTCAAAATATTATTTTTTAAATACTTGTTATGTACTTGAATCAATAGACTTATCAAAATACTTTTATTATAGAACCCTTTACAGAGTATTATACTGCCGATTACGGTCGACTGTAGCCTTTTTACACTCTGTACAGGGATATATTAGTTTTGTGCAAAAAGTATGTAACGGGCAAAAGGAAGCATCACCCCATAAAGTATATATATTCTTGATCAGTATCAACATCCGAGTCGATTGAGCCATTTTCGTCTGCTGTCCGTCCGACCTTCTATATGAACGGGTCGATCTCAGCAATTATAAGATCTATGAACTATAAATTTGACAAGAAAATTCCTTTATACCACAATCAAGTTTATTTTAAATTTTAAAAAGCTCCCCCATTTCCAGCGAAAAACGAAAAAAACGAATATTGGCCTCCTTTTTCATCGTAGACACAGATAATCAGAATAGAAATATAAGTATTTTTTCCATTGAATCACCCCATAAAGTATATATATTCTTGATCAGTATCAACATCCGAGTCGATTGAGCCATTTTCGTCTGCTGTCCGTCCGACCTTCTATATGAACGGGTCGATCTCAGCAATTATAAGATCTATGAACTATAAATTTGACAAGAAAATTCCTTTATACCACAATCAAGTTTATTTTAAATTTTAAAAAGCTCCCCCATTTCCAGCGAAAAACGAAAAAAACGAATATTGGCCTCATTTTTCATCGTAGACACCTCTAACTGATCAGATGCGTAAAGAATATTATAAAGAAGCAATGCTGAAAGTTTCATCATCATCGGTTAATAAATAAGACAGATAATCAGAATAGAAATATAAGTATTTTTTCCATTGAATCGTTGGGCTTTACGGGCAGCCATGTGTGCGAGCGAGACTGAGAACGACTGCAGTACATGCAGAAATAAATGAAGCGACGTAATACTCAGCTTTTGTTCGAGTGTGTACACATATGCAAAATCTTCGTCTTATAAGTATGCAAAGACTTCATTTGCGAAATGAGAGTTTCAAAATATTATTTTTTAAATACTTGTTATGTACTTGAATCAATAGACTTATCAAAATACTTTTATTATAGAACCCTTTACAGAGTATTATACTGCCGGTTACGGTCGACTGTAGCCTTTTTACACTCTGTACAGGGATATATTAGTTTTGTGCAAAAAGTATGTAACGGGCAAAAGGAAGCATCACCCCATAAAGTATATATATTCTTGATCAGTATCAACATCCGAGTCGATTGAGCCATTTTCGTCTGCTGTCCGTCCGTCCTTCTATATGAACGGGTCGATCTCAGCAATTATAAGATCTATGAACTATAAATTTGACAAGAAAATTCCTTTATACCACAATCAAGTTTATTTTAAATTTTAAAAAGCTCCCCCATTTCCAGCGCAAAACGAAAAAAACGAATATTGGCCTCATTTTTCATCGTAGACACCTCTAACTGATCAGATGCGTAAAGAATATTATAAAGAAGCAATGCTGAAAGCTTCATCATGATCGGTTAATAAATAAGACAGATAATCAGAATAGAAATATAAGTATTTTTTCCATTGAATCGTTGGGCTTTACGGGCACTGCGAGACTGAGAACGACTGCAGTACATGCAGAAATAAATGAAGCGACGTAATACTCAGCTTTTGTTCGAGTGTGTACACATATGCAAAATCTTCGTCTTATAAGTATGCAAAGACTTCATTTGCGAAATGAGAGTTTCAAAATATTATTTTTTAAATACTTGTTATGTACTTGAATCAATAGACTTATCAAAATACTTTTATTATAGAACCCTTTACAGAGTATTATACTGCCGGTTACGGTCGACTGTAGCCTTTTTACACTCTGTACAGGGATATATTAGTTTTGTGCAAAAAGTATGTAACGGGCAAAAGGAAGCATCACCCCATAAAGTATATATATTCTTGATCAGTATCAACATCCGAGTCGATTGAGCCATTTTCGTCTGCTGTCCGTCCGTCCTTCTATATGAACGGGTCGATCTCAGCAATTATAAGATCTATGAACTATAAATTTGACAAGAAAATTCCTTTATACCACAATCAAGTTTATTTTAAATTTTAAAAAGCTCCCCCATTTCCAGCGCAAAACGAAAAAAACGAATATTGGCCTCATTTTTCATCGTAGACACCTCTAACTGATCAGATGCGTAAAGAATATTATAAAGAAGCAATGCTGAAAGCTTCATCATGATCGGTTAATAAATAAGACAGATAATCAGAATAGAAATATAAGTATTTTTTCCATTGAATCGTTGGGCTTTACGGGCACTGCGAGACTGAGAACGACTGCAGTACATGCAGAAATAAATGAAGCGACGTAATACTCAGCTTTTGTTCGAGTGTGTACACATATGCAAAATCTTCGTCCTATAAGTATGCAAAGACTTCATTTGCGAAATGAGAGTTTCAAAATATTATTTTTTAAATACTTGTTATGTACTTGAATCAATAGACTTATCAAAATACTTTTATTATAGAACCCTTTACAGAGTATTATACTGCCGGTTACGGTCGACTGTAGCCTTTTTACACTCTGTACAGGGATATATTAGTTTTGTGCAAAAAGTATGTAACGGGCAAAAGGAAGCATCACCCCATAAAGTATATATATTCTTGATCAGTATCAACATCCGAGTCGATTGAGCCATTTTCGTCTGCTGTCCGTCCGTCCTTCTATATGAACGGGTCGATCTCAGCAATTATAAGATCTATGAACTATAAATTTGACAAGAAAATTCCTTTATACCACAATCAAGTTTATTTTAAATTTTAAAAAGCTCCCCCATTTCCAGCGCAAAACGAAAAAAACGAATATTGGCCTCATTTTTCATCGTAGACACCTCTAACTGATCAGATGCGTAAAGAATATTATAAAGAAGCAATGCTGAAAGCTTCATCATGATCGGTTAATAAATAAGACAGATAATCAGAATAGAAATATAAGTATTTTTTCCATTGAATCGTTGGGCTTTACGGGCACTGCGGAGACTGAGAACGACTGCAGTACATGCAGAAATAAATGAAGCGACGTAATACTCAGCTTTTGTTCGAGTGTGTACACATATGCAAAATCTTCGTCTTATAAGTATGCAAAGACTTCATTTGCGAAATGAGAGTTTCAAAATATTATTTTTTAAATACTTGTTATGTACTTGAATCAATAGACTTATCAAAATACTTTTATTATAGAACCCTTTACAGAGTATTATACTGCCGGTTACGGTCGACTGTAGCCTTTTTACACTCTGTACAGGGATATATTAGTTTTGTGCAAAAAGTATGTAACGGGCAAAAGGAAGCATCACCCCATAAAGTATATATATTCTTGATCAGTATCAACATCCGAGTCGATTGAGCCATTTTCGTCTGCTGTCCGTCCGTCCTTCTATATGAACGGGTCGATCTCAGCAATTATAAGATCTATGAACTATAAATTTGACAAGAAAATTCCTTTATACCACAATCAAGTTTATTTTAAATTTTAAAAAGCTCCCCCATTTCCAGCGCAAAACGAAAAAAACGAATATTGGCCTCATTTTTCATCGTAGACACCTCTAACTGATCAGATGCGTAAAGAATATTATAAAGAAGCAATGCTGAAAGCTTCATCATGATCGGTTAATAAATAAGACAGATAATCAGAATAGAAATATAAGTATTTTTTCCATTGAATCGTTGGGCTTTACGGGCACTGCGAGACTGAGAACGACTGCAGTACATGCAGAAATAAATGAAGCGACGTAATACTCAGCTTTTGTTCGAGTGTGTACACATATGCAAAATCTTCGTCTTATAAGTATGCAAAGACTTCATTTGCGAAATGAGAGTTTCAAAATATTATTTTTTAAATACTTGTTATGTACTTGAATCAATAGACTTATCAAAATACTTTTATTATAGAACCCTTTACAGAGTATTATACTGCCGGTTACGGTCGACTGTTTTACACTCTGTACAGGGATATATTAGTTTTGTGCAAAAAGTATGTAACGGGCAAAAGGAAGCATCACCCCATAAAGTATATATATTCTTGATCAGTATCAACATCCGAGTCGATTGAGCCATTTTCGTCTGCTGTCCGTCCGTCCTTCTATATGAACGGGTCGATCTCAGCAATTATAAGATCTATGAACTATAAATTTGACAAGAAAATTCCTTTATACCACAATCAAGTTTATTTTAAATTTTAAAAAGCTCCCCCATTTCCAGCGCAAAACGAAAAAAACGAATATTGGCCTCATTTTTCATCGTAGACACCTCTAACTGATCAGATGCGTAAAGAATATTATAAAGAAGCAATGCTGAAAGCTTCATCATGATCGGTTAATAAATAAGACAGATAATCAGAATAGAAATATAAGTATTTTTTCCATTGAATCGTTGGGCTTTACGGGCAGCTTGCGAGACTGAGAACGACTGCAGTACATGCAGAAATAAATGAAGCGACGTAATACTCAGCTTTTGTTCGAGTGTGTACACATATGCAAAATCTTCGTCCTATAAGTATGCAAAGACTTCATTTGCGAAATGAGAGTTTCAAAATATTATTTTTTAAATACTTGTTATGTACTTGAATCAATAGACTTATCAAAATACTTTTATTATAGAACCCTTTACAGAGTATTATACTGCCGGTTACGGTCGACTGTAGCCTTTTTACACTCTGTACAGGGATATATTAGTTTTGTGCAAAAAGTATGTAACGGGCAAAAGGAAGCATCACCCCATAAAGTATATATATTCTTGATCAGTATCAACATCCGAGTCGATTGAGCCATTTTCGTCTGCTGTCCGTCCGTCCTTCTATATGAACGGGTCGATCTCAGCAATTATAAGATCTATGAACTATAAATTTGACAAGAAAATTCCTTTATACCACAATCAAGTTTATTTTAAATTTTAAAAAGCTCCCCCATTTCCAGCGCAAAACGAAAAAAACGAATATTGGCCTCATTTTTCATCGTAGACACCTCTAACTGATCAGATGCGTAAAGAATATTATAAAGAAGCAATGCTGAAAGCTTCATCATGATCGGTTAATAAATAAGACAGATAATCAGAATAGAAATATAAGTATTTTTTCCATTGAATCGTTGGGCTTTACGGGCACTGCGAGACTGAGAACGACTGCAGTACATGCAGAAATAAATGAAGCGACGTAATACTCAGCTTTTGTTCGAGTGTGTACACATATGCAAAATCTTCGTCTTATAAGTATGCAAAGACTTCATTTGCGAAATGAGAGTTTCAAAATATTATTTTTTAAATACTTGTTATGTACTTGAATCAATAGACTTATCAAAATACTTTTATTATAGAACCCTTTACAGAGTATTATACTGCCGGTTACGGTCGACTGTAGCCTTTTTACACTCTGTACAGGGATATATTAGTTTTGTGCAAAAAGTATGTAACGGGCAAAAGGAAGCATCACCCCATAAAGTATATATATTCTTGATCAGTATCAACATCCGAGTCGATTGAGCCATTTTCGTCTGCTGTCCGTCCGTCCTTCTATATGAACGGGTCGATCTCAGCAATTATAAGATCTATGAACTATAAATTTGACAAGAAAATTCCTTTATACCACAATCAAGTTTATTTTAAATTTTAAAAAGCTCCCCCATTTCCAGCGCAAAACGAAAAAAACGAATATTGGCCTCATTTTTCATCGTAGACACCTCTAACTGATCAGATGCGTAAAGAATATTATAAAGAAGCAATGCTGAAAGCTTCATCATGATCGGTTAATAAATAAGACAGATAATCAGAATAGAAATATAAGTATTTTTTCCATTGAATCGTTGGGCTTTACGGGCACTGCGAGACTGAGAACGACTGCAGTACATGCAGAAATAAATGAAGCGACGTAATACTCAGCTTTTGTTCGAGTGTGTACACATATGCAAAATCTTCGTCTTATAAGTATGCAAAGACTTCATTTGCGAAATGAGAGTTTCAAAATATTATTTTTTAAATACTTGTTATGTACTTGAATCAATAGACTTATCAAAATACTTTTATTATAGAACCCTTTACAGAGTATTATACTGCCGGTTACGGTCGACTGTAGCCTTTTTACACTCTGTACAGGGATATATTAGTTTTGTGCAAAAAGTATGTAACGGGCAAAAGGAAGCATCACCCCATAAAGTATATATATTCTTGATCAGTATCAACATCCGAGTCGATTGAGCCATTTTCGTCTGCTGTCCGTCCGTCCTTCTATATGAACGGGTCGATCTCAGCAATTATAAGATCTATGAACTATAAATTTGACAAGAAAATTCCTTTATACCACAATCAAGTTTATTTTAAATTTTAAAAAGCTCCCCCATTTCCAGCGCAAAACGAAAAAAACGAATATTGGCCTCATTTTTCATCGTAGACACCTCTAACTGATCAGATGCGTAAAGAATATTATAAAGAAGCAATGCTGAAAGCTTCATCATGATCGGTTAATAAATAAGACAGATAATCAGAATAGAAATATAAGTATTTTTTCCATTGAATCGTTGGGCTTTACGGGCACTGCGAGACTGAGAACGACTGCAGTACATGCAGAAATAAATGAAGCGACGTAATACTCAGCTTTTGTTCGAGTGTGTACACATATGCAAAATCTTCGTCTTATAAGTATGCAAAGACTTCATTTGCGAAATGAGAGTTTCAAAATATTATTTTTTAAATACTTGTTATGTACTTGAATCAATAGACTTATCAAAATACTTTTATTATAGAACCCTTTACAGAGTATTATACTGCCGGTTACGGTCGACTGTAGCCTTTTTACACTCTGTACAGGGATATATTAGTTTTGTGCAAAAAGTATGTAACGGGCAAAAGGAAGCATCACCCCATAAAGTATATATATTCTTGATCAGTATCAACATCCGAGTCGATTGAGCCATTTTCGTCTGCTGTCCGTCCGTCCTTCTATATGAACGGGTCGATCTCAGCAATTATAAGATCTATGAACTATAAATTTGACAAGAAAATTCCTTTATACCACAATCAAGTTTATTTTAAATTTTAAAAAGCTCCCCCATTTCCAGCGCAAAACGAAAAAAACGAATATTGGCCTCATTTTTCATCGTAGACACCTCTAACTGATCAGATGCGTAAAGAATATTATAAAGAAGCAATGCTGAAAGCTTCATCATGATCGGTTAATAAATAAGACAGATAATCAGAATAGAAATATAAGTATTTTTTCCATTGAATCGTTGGGCTTTACGGGCACTGCGAGACTGAGAACGACTGCAGTACATGCAGAAATAAATGAAGCGACGTAATACTCAGCTTTTGTTCGAGTGTGTACACATATGCAAAATCTTCGTCTTATAAGTATGCAAAGACTTCATTTGCGAAATGAGAGTTTCAAAATATTATTTTTTAAATACTTGTTATGTACTTGAATCAATAGACTTATCAAAATACTTTTATTATAGAACCCTTTACAGAGTATTATACTGCCGGTTACGGTCGACTGTAGCCTTTTTACACTCTGTACAGGGATATATTAGTTTTGTGCAAAAAGTATGTAACGGGCAAAAGGAAGCATCACCCCATAAAGTATATATATTCTTGATCAGTATCAACATCCGAGTCGATTGAGCCATTTTCGTCTGCTGTCCGTCCGTCCTTCTATATGAACGGGTCGATCTCAGCAATTATAAGATCTATGAACTATAAATTTGACAAGAAAATTCCTTTATACCACAATCAAGTTTATTTTAAATTTTAAAAAGCTCCCCCATTTCCAGCGCAAAACGAAAAAAACGAATATTGGCCTCATTTTTCATCGTAGACACCTCTAACTGATCAGATGCGTAAAGAATATTATAAAGAAGCAATGCTGAAAGCTTCATCATGATCGGTTAATAAATAAGACAGATAATCAGAATAGAAATATAAGTATTTTTTCCATTGAATCGTTGGGCTTTACGGGCACTGCGAGACTGAGAACGACTGCAGTACATGCAGAAATAAATGAAGCGACGTAATACTCAGCTTTTGTTCGAGTGTGTACACATATGCAAAATCTTCGTCCTATAAGTATGCAAAGACTTCATTTGCGAAATGAGAGTTTCAAAATATTATTTTTTAAATACTTGTTATGTACTTGAATCAATAGACTTATCAAAATACTTTTATTATAGAACCCTTTACAGAGTATTATACTGCCGGTTACGGTCGACTGTAGCCTTTTTACACTCTGTACAGGGATATATTAGTTTTGTGCAAAAAGTATGTAACGGGCAAAAGGAAGCATCACCCCATAAAGTATATATATTCTTGATCAGTATCAACATCCGAGTCGATTGAGCCATTTTCGTCTGCTGTCCGTCCGTCCTTCTATATGAACGGGTCGATCTCAGCAATTATAAGATCTATGAACTATAAATTTGACAAGAAAATTCCTTTATACCACAATCAAGTTTATTTTAAATTTTAAAAAGCTCCCCCATTTCCAGCGCAAAACGAAAAAAACGAATATTGGCCTCATTTTTCATCGTAGACACCTCTAACTGATCAGATGCGTAAAGAATATTATAAAGAAGCAATGCTGAAAGCTTCATCATGATCGGTTAATAAATAAGACAGATAATCAGAATAGAAATATAAGTATTTTTTCCATTGAATCGTTGGGCTTTACGGGCACTGCGAGACTGAGAACGACTGCAGTACATGCAGAAATAAATGAAGCGACGTAATACTCAGCTTTTGTTCGAGTGTGTACACATATGCAAAATCTTCGTCTTATAAGTATGCAAAGACTTCATTTGCGAAATGAGAGTTTCAAAATATTATTTTTTAAATACTTGTTATGTACTTGAATCAATAGACTTATCAAAATACTTTTATTATAGAACCCTTTACAGAGTATTATACTGCCGGTTACGGTCGACTGTAGCCTTTTTACACTCTGTACAGGGATATATTAGTTTTGTGCAAAAAGTATGTAACGGGCAAAAGGAAGCATCACCCCATAAAGTATATATATTCTTGATCAGTATCAACATCCGAGTCGATTGAGCCATTTTCGTCTGCTGTCCGTCCGTCCTTCTATATGAACGGGTCGATCTCAGCAATTATAAGATCTATGAACTATAAATTTGACAAGAAAATTCCTTTATACCACAATCAAGTTTATTTTAAATTTTAAAAAGCTCCCCCATTTCCAGCGCAAAACGAAAAAAACGAATATTGGCCTCATTTTTCATCGTAGACACCTCTAACTGATCAGATGCGTAAAGAATATTATAAAGAAGCAATGCTGAAAGCTTCATCATGATCGGTTAATAAATAAGACAGATAATCAGAATAGAAATATAAGTATTTTTTCCATTGAATCGTTGGGCTTTACGGGCACTGCGAGACTGAGAACGACTGCAGTACATGCAGAAATAAATGAAGCGACGTAATACTCAGCTTTTGTTCGAGTGTGTACACATATGCAAAATCTTCGTCTTATAAGTATGCAAAGACTTCATTTGCGAAATGAGAGTTTCAAAATATTATTTTTTAAATACTTGTTATGTACTTGAATCAATAGACTTATCAAAATACTTTTATTATAGAACCCTTTACAGAGTATTATACTGCCGGTTACGGTCGACTGTAGCCTTTTTACACTCTGTACAGGGATATATTAGTTTTGTGCAAAAAGTATGTAACGGGCAAAAGGAAGCATCACCCCATAAAGTATATATATTCTTGATCAGTATCAACATCCGAGTCGATTGAGCCATTTTCGTCTGCTGTCCGTCCGTCCTTCTATATGAACGGGTCGATCTCAGCAATTATAAGATCTATGAACTATAAATTTGACAAGAAAATTCCTTTATACCACAATCAAGTTTATTTTAAATTTTAAAAAGCTCCCCCATTTCCAGCGCAAAACGAAAAAAACGAATATTGGCCTCATTTTTCATCGTAGACACCTCTAACTGATCAGATGCGTAAAGAATATTATAAAGAAGCAATGCTGAAAGCTTCATCATGATCGGTTAATAAATAAGACAGATAATCAGAATAGAAATATAAGTATTTTTTCCATTGAATCGTTGGGCTTTACGGGCACTGCGAGACTGAGAACGACTGCAGTACATGCAGAAATAAATGAAGCGACGTAATACTCAGCTTTTGTTCGAGTGTGTACACATATGCAAAATCTTCGTCTTATAAGTATGCAAAGACTTCATTTGCGAAATGAGAGTTTCAAAATATTATTTTTTAAATACTTGTTATGTACTTGAATCAATAGACTTATCAAAATACTTTTATTATAGAACCCTTTACAGAGTATTATACTGCCGGTTACGGTCGACTGTAGCCTTTTTACACTCTGTACAGGGATATATTAGTTTTGTGCAAAAAGTATGTAACGGGCAAAAGGAAGCATCACCCCATAAAGTATATATATTCTTGATCAGTATCAACATCCGAGTCGATTGAGCCATTTTCGTCTGCTGTCCGTCCGTCCTTCTATATGAACGGGTCGATCTCAGCAATTATAAGATCTATGAACTATAAATTTGACAAGAAAATTCCTTTATACCACAATCAAGTTTATTTTAAATTTTAAAAAGCTCCCCCATTTCCAGCGCAAAACGAAAAAAACGAATATTGGCCTCATTTTTCATCGTAGACACCTCTAACTGATCAGATGCGTAAAGAATATTATAAAGAAGCAATGCTGAAAGCTTCATCATGATCGGTTAATAAATAAGACAGATAATCAGAATAGAAATATAAGTATTTTTTCCATTGAATCGTTGGGCTTTACGGGCACTGCGAGACTGAGAACGACTGCAGTACATGCAGAAATAAATGAAGCGACGTAATACTCAGCTTTTGTTCGAGTGTGTACACATATGCAAAATCTTCGTCTTATAAGTATGCAAAGACTTCATTTGCGAAATGAGAGTTTCAAAATATTATTTTTTAAATACTTGTTATGTACTTGAATCAATAGACTTATCAAAATACTTTTATTATAGAACCCTTTACAGAGTATTATACTGCCGGTTACGGTCGACTGTAGCCTTTTTACACTCTGTACAGGGATATATTAGTTTTGTGCAAAAAGTATGTAACGGGCAAAAGGAAGCATCACCCCATAAAGTATATATATTCTTGATCAGTATCAACATCCGAGTCGATTGAGCCATTTTCGTCTGCTGTCCGTCCGTCCTTCTATATGAACGGGTCGATCTCAGCAATTATAAGATCTATGAACTATAAATTTGACAAGAAAATTCCTTTATACCACAATCAAGTTTATTTTAAATTTTAAAAAGCTCCCCCATTTCCAGCGCAAAACGAAAAAAACGAATATTGGCCTCATTTTTCATCGTAGACACCTCTAACTGATCAGATGCGTAAAGAATATTATAAAGAAGCAATGCTGAAAGCTTCATCATGATCGGTTAATAAATAAGACAGATAATCAGAATAGAAATATAAGTATTTTTTCCATTGAATCGTTGGGCTTTACGGGCACTGCGAGACTGAGAACGACTGCAGTACATGCAGAAATAAATGAAGCGACGTAATACTCAGCTTTTGTTCGAGTGTGTACACATATGCAAAATCTTCGTCCTATAAGTATGCAAAGACTTCATTTGCGAAATGAGAGTTTCAAAATATTATTTTTTAAATACTTGTTATGTACTTGAATCAATAGACTTATCAAAATACTTTTATTATAGAACCCTTTACAGAGTATTATACTGCCGGTTACGGTCGACTGTAGCCTTTTTACACTCTGTACAGGGATATATTAGTTTTGTGCAAAAAGTATGTAACGGGCAAAAGGAAGCATCACCCCATAAAGTATATATATTCTTGATCAGTATCAACATCCGAGTCGATTGAGCCATTTTCGTCTGCTGTCCGTCCGTCCTTCTATATGAACGGGTCGATCTCAGCAATTATAAGATCTATGAACTATAAATTTGACAAGAAAATTCCTTTATACCACAATCAAGTTTATTTTAAATTTTAAAAAGCTCCCCCATTTCCAGCGCAAAACGAAAAAAACGAATATTGGCCTCATTTTTCATCGTAGACACCTCTAACTGATCAGATGCGTAAAGAATATTATAAAGAAGCAATGCTGAAAGCTTCATCATGATCGGTTAATAAATAAGACAGATAATCAGAATAGAAATATAAGTATTTTTTCCATTGAATCGTTGGGCTTTACGGGCACTGCGAGACTGAGAACGACTGCAGTACATGCAGAAATAAATGAAGCGACGTAATACTCAGCTTTTGTTCGAGTGTGTACACATATGCAAAATCTTCGTCTTATAAGTATGCAAAGACTTCATTTGCGAAATGAGAGTTTCAAAATATTATTTTTTAAATACTTGTTATGTACTTGAATCAATAGACTTATCAAAATACTTTTATTATAGAACCCTTTACAGAGTATTATACTGCCGGTTACGGTCGACTGTAGCCTTTTTACACTCTGTACAGGGATATATTAGTTTTGTGCAAAAAGTATGTAACGGGCAAAAGGAAGCATCACCCCATAAAGTATATATATTCTTGATCAGTATCAACATCCGAGTCGATTGAGCCATTTTCGTCTGCTGTCCGTCCGTCCTTCTATATGAACGGGTCGATCTCAGCAATTATAAGATCTATGAACTATAAATTTGACAAGAAAATTCCTTTATACCACAATCAAGTTTATTTTAAATTTTAAAAAGCTCCCCCATTTCCAGCGCAAAACGAAAAAAACGAATATTGGCCTCATTTTTCATCGTAGACACCTCTAACTGATCAGATGCGTAAAGAATATTATAAAGAAGCAATGCTGAAAGCTTCATCATGATCGGTTAATAAATAAGACAGATAATCAGAATAGAAATATAAGTATTTTTTCCATTGAATCGTTGGGCTTTACGGGCACTGCGAGACTGAGAACGACTGCAGTACATGCAGAAATAAATGAAGCGACGTAATACTCAGCTTTTGTTCGAGTGTGTACACATATGCAAAATCTTCGTCTTATAAGTATGCAAAGACTTCATTTGCGAAATGAGAGTTTCAAAATATTATTTTTTAAATACTTGTTATGTACTTGAATCAATAGACTTATCAAAATACTTTTATTATAGAACCCTTTACAGAGTATTATACTGCCGGTTACGGTCGACTGTAGCCTTTTTACACTCTGTACAGGGATATATTAGTTTTGTGCAAAAAGTATGTAACGGGCAAAAGGAAGCATCACCCCATAAAGTATATATATTCTTGATCAGTATCAACATCCGAGTCGATTGAGCCATTTTCGTCTGCTGTCCGTCCGTCCTTCTATATGAACGGGTCGATCTCAGCAATTATAAGATCTATGAACTATAAATTTGACAAGAAAATTCCTTTATACCACAATCAAGTTTATTTTAAATTTTAAAAAGCTCCCCCATTTCCAGCGCAAAACGAAAAAAACGAATATTGGCCTCATTTTTCATCGTAGACACCTCTAACTGATCAGATGCGTAAAGAATATTATAAAGAAGCAATGCTGAAAGCTTCATCATGATCGGTTAATAAATAAGACAGATAATCAGAATAGAAATATAAGTATTTTTTCCATTGAATCGTTGGGCTTTACGGGCACTGCGAGACTGAGAACGACTGCAGTACATGCAGAAATAAATGAAGCGACGTAATACTCAGCTTTTGTTCGAGTGTGTACACATATGCAAAATCTTCGTCTTATAAGTATGCAAAGACTTCATTTGCGAAATGAGAGTTTCAAAATATTATTTTTTAAATACTTGTTATGTACTTGAATCAATAGACTTATCAAAATACTTTTATTATAGAACCCTTTACAGAGTATTATACTGCCGGTTACGGTCGACTGTAGCCTTTTTACACTCTGTACAGGGATATATTAGTTTTGTGCAAAAAGTATGTAACGGGCAAAAGGAAGCATCACCCCATAAAGTATATATATTCTTGATCAGTATCAACATCCGAGTCGATTGAGCCATTTTCGTCTGCTGTCCGTCCGTCCTTCTATATGAACGGGTCGATCTCAGCAATTATAAGATCTATGAACTATAAATTTGACAAGAAAATTCCTTTATACCACAATCAAGTTTATTTTAAATTTTAAAAAGCTCCCCCATTTCCAGCGCAAAACGAAAAAAACGAATATTGGCCTCATTTTTCATCGTAGACACCTCTAACTGATCAGATGCGTAAAGAATATTATAAAGAAGCAATGCTGAAAGCTTCATCATGATCGGTTAATAAATAAGACAGATAATCAGAATAGAAATATAAGTATTTTTTCCATTGAATCGTTGGGCTTTACGGGCACTGCGAGACTGAGAACGACTGCAGTACATGCAGAAATAAATGAAGCGACGTAATACTCAGCTTTTGTTCGAGTGTGTACACATATGCAAAATCTTCGTCTTATAAGTATGCAAAGACTTCATTTGCGAAATGAGAGTTTCAAAATATTATTTTTTAAATACTTGTTATGTACTTGAATCAATAGACTTATCAAAATACTTTTATTATAGAACCCTTTACAGAGTATTATACTGCCGGTTACGGTCGACTGTAGCCTTTTTACACTCTGTACAGGGATATATTAGTTTTGTGCAAAAAGTATGTAACGGGCAAAAGGAAGCATCACCCCATAAAGTATATATATTCTTGATCAGTATCAACATCCGAGTCGATTGAGCCATTTTCGTCTGCTGTCCGTCCGTCCTTCTATATGAACGGGTCGATCTCAGCAATTATAAGATCTATGAACTATAAATTTGACAAGAAAATTCCTTTATACCACAATCAAGTTTATTTTAAATTTTAAAAAGCTCCCCCATTTCCAGCGCAAAACGAAAAAAACGAATATTGGCCTCATTTTTCATCGTAGACACCTCTAACTGATCAGATGCGTAAAGAATATTATAAAGAAGCAATGCTGAAAGCTTCATCATGATCGGTTAATAAATAAGACAGATAATCAGAATAGAAATATAAGTATTTTTTCCATTGAATCGTTGGGCTTTACGGGCACTGCGAGACTGAGAACGACTGCAGTACATGCAGAAATAAATGAAGCGACGTAATACTCAGCTTTTGTTCGAGTGTGTACACATATGCAAAATCTTCGTCTTATAAGTATGCAAAGACTTCATTTGCGAAATGAGAGTTTCAAAATATTATTTTTTAAATACTTGTTATGTACTTGAATCAATAGACTTATCAAAATACTTTTATTATAGAACCCTTTACAGAGTATTATACTGCCGGTTACGGTCGACTGTAGCCTTTTTACACTCTGTACAGGGATATATTAGTTTTGTGCAAAAAGTATGTAACGGGCAAAAGGAAGCATCACCCCATAAAGTATATATATTCTTGATCAGTATCAACATCCGAGTCGATTGAGCCATTTTCGTCTGCTGTCCGTCCGTCCTTCTATATGAACGGGTCGATCTCAGCAATTATAAGATCTATGAACTATAAATTTGACAAGAAAATTCCTTTATACCACAATCAAGTTTATTTTAAATTTTAAAAAGCTCCCCCATTTCCAGCGCAAAACGAAAAAAACGAATATTGGCCTCATTTTTCATCGTAGACACCTCTAACTGATCAGATGCGTAAAGAATATTATAAAGAAGCAATGCTGAAAGCTTCATCATGATCGGTTAATAAATAAGACAGATAATCAGAATAGAAATATAAGTATTTTTTCCATTGAATCGTTGGGCTTTACGGGCACTGCGAGACTGAGAACGACTGCAGTACATGCAGAAATAAATGAAGCGACGTAATACTCAGCTTTTGTTCGAGTGTGTACACATATGCAAAATCTTCGTCTTATAAGTATGCAAAGACTTCATTTGCGAAATGAGAGTTTCAAAATATTATTTTTTAAATACTTGTTATGTACTTGAATCAATAGACTTATCAAAATACTTTTATTATAGAACCCTTTACAGAGTATTATACTGCCGGTTACGGTCGACTGTAGCCTTTTTACACTCTGTACAGGGATATATTAGTTTTGTGCAAAAAGTATGTAACGGGCAAAAGGAAGCATCACCCCATAAAGTATATATATTCTTGATCAGTATCAACATCCGAGTCGATTGAGCCATTTTCGTCTGCTGTCCGTCCGTCCTTCTATATGAACGGGTCGATCTCAGCAATTATAAGATCTATGAACTATAAATTTGACAAGAAAATTCCTTTATACCACAATCAAGTTTATTTTAAATTTTAAAAAGCTCCCCCATTTCCAGCGCAAAACGAAAAAAACGAATATTGGCCTCATTTTTCATCGTAGACACCTCTAACTGATCAGATGCGTAAAGAATATTATAAAGAAGCAATGCTGAAAGCTTCATCATGATCGGTTAATAAATAAGACAGATAATCAGAATAGAAATATAAGTATTTTTTCCATTGAATCGTTGGGCTTTACGGGCACTGCGAGACTGAGAACGACTGCAGTACATGCAGAAATAAATGAAGCGACGTAATACTCAGCTTTTGTTCGAGTGTGTACACATATGCAAAATCTTCGTCTTATAAGTATGCAAAGACTTCATTTGCGAAATGAGAGTTTCAAAATATTATTTTTTAAATACTTGTTATGTACTTGAATCAATAGACTTATCAAAATACTTTTATTATAGAACCCTTTACAGAGTATTATACTGCCGGTTACGGTCGACTGTAGCCTTTTTACACTCTGTACAGGGATATATTAGTTTTGTGCAAAAAGTATGTAACGGGCAAAAGGAAGCATCACCCCATAAAGTATATATATTCTTGATCAGTATCAACATCCGAGTCGATTGAGCCATTTTCGTCTGCTGTCCGTCCGTCCTTCTATATGAACGGGTCGATCTCAGCAATTATAAGATCTATGAACTATAAATTTGACAAGAAAATTCCTTTATACCACAATCAAGTTTATTTTAAATTTTAAAAAGCTCCCCCATTTCCAGCGCAAAACGAAAAAAACGAATATTGGCCTCATTTTTCATCGTAGACACCTCTAACTGATCAGATGCGTAAAGAATATTATAAAGAAGCAATGCTGAAAGCTTCATCATGATCGGTTAATAAATAAGACAGATAATCAGAATAGAAATATAAGTATTTTTTCCATTGAATCGTTGGGCTTTACGGGCACTGCGAGACTGAGAACGACTGCCAGTACATGCAGAAATAAATGAAGCGACGTAATACTCAGCTTTTGTTCGAGTGTGTACACATATGCAAAATCTTCGTCTTATAAGTATGCAAAGACTTCATTTGCGAAATGAGAGTTTCAAAATATTATTTTTTAAATACTTGTTATGTACTTGAATCAATAGACTTATCAAAATACTTTTATTATAGAACCCTTTACAGAGTATTATACTGCCGGTTACGGTCGACTGTAGCCTTTTTACACTCTGTACAGGGATATATTAGTTTTGTGCAAAAAGTATGTAACGGGCAAAAGGAAGCATCACCCCATAAAGTATATATATTCTTGATCAGTATCAACATCCGAGTCGATTGAGCCATTTTCGTCTGCTGTCCGTCCGTCCTTCTATATGAACGGGTCGATCTCAGCAATTATAAGATCTATGAACTATAAATTTGACAAGAAAATTCCTTTATACCACAATCAAGTTTATTTTAAATTTTAAAAAGCTCCCCCATTTCCAGCGCAAAACGAAAAAAACGAATATTGGCCTCATTTTTCATCGTAGACACCTCTAACTGATCAGATGCGTAAAGAATATTATAAAGAAGCAATGCTGAAAGCTTCATCATGATCGGTTAATAAATAAGACAGATAATCAGAATAGAAATATAAGTATTTTTTCCATTGAATCGTTGGGCTTTACGGGCACGTGCGAGACTGAGAACGACTGCAGTACATGCAGAAATAAATGAAGCGACGTAATACTCAGCTTTTGTTCGAGTGTGTACACATATGCAAAATCTTCGTCTTATAAGTATGCAAAGACTTCATTTGCGAAATGAGAGTTTCAAAATATTATTTTTTAAATACTTGTTATGTACTTGAATCAATAGACTTATCAAAATACTTTTATTATAGAACCCTTTACAGAGTATTATACTGCCGGTTACGGTCGACTGTAGCCTTTTTACACTCTGTACAGGGATATATTAGTTTTGTGCAAAAAGTATGTAACGGGCAAAAGGAAGCATCACCCCATAAAGTATATATATTCTTGATCAGTATCAACATCCGAGTCGATTGAGCCATTTTCGTCTGCTGTCCGTCCGTCCTTCTATATGAACGGGTCGATCTCAGCAATTATAAGATCTATGAACTATAAATTTGACAAGAAAATTCCTTTATACCACAATCAAGTTTATTTTAAATTTTAAAAAGCTCCCCCATTTCCAGCGCAAAACGAAAAAAACGAATATTGGCCTCATTTTTCATCGTAGACACCTCTAACTGATCAGATGCGTAAAGAATATTATAAAGAAGCAATGCTGAAAGCTTCATCATGATCGGTTAATAAATAAGACAGATAATCAGAATAGAAATATAAGTATTTTTTCCATTGAATCGTTGGGCTTTACGGGCACTTGCGAGACTGAGAACGACTGCAGTACATGCAGAAATAAATGAAGCGACGTAATACTCAGCTTTTGTTCGAGTGTGTACACATATGCAAAATCTTCGTCCTAATAAGTATGCAAAGACTTCATTTGCGAAATGAGAGTTTCAAAATATTATTTTTTAAATACTTGTTATGTACTTGAATCAATAGACTTATCAAAATACTTTTATTATAGAACCCTTTACAGAGTATTATACTGCCGGTTACGGTCGACTGTAGCCTTTTTACACTCTGTACAGGGATATATTAGTTTTGTGCAAAAAGTATGTAACGGGCAAAAGGAAGCATCACCCCATAAAGTATATATATTCTTGATCAGTATCAACATCCGAGTCGATTGAGCCATTTTCGTCTGCTGTCCGTCCGTCCTTCTATATGAACGGGTCGATCTCAGCAATTATAAGATCTATGAACTATAAATTTGACAAGAAAATTCCTTTATACCACAATCAAGTTTATTTTAAATTTTAAAAAGCTCCCCCATTTCCAGCGCAAAACGAAAAAAACGAATATTGGCCTCATTTTTCATCGTAGACACCTCTAACTGATCAGATGCGTAAAGAATATTATAAAGAAGCAATGCTGAAAGCTTCATCATGATCGGTTAATAAATAAGACAGATAATCAGAATAGAAATATAAGTATTTTTTCCATTGAATCGTTGGGCTTTACGGGCAGGCCTTGAGCGAGACTGAGAACGACTGCAGTACATGCAGAAATAAATGAAGCGACGTAATACTCAGCTTTTGTTCGAGTGTGTACACATATGCAAAATCTTCGTCTTATAAGTAT
>JAEIFK010000308.1:0-37850 GCA_018901825.1 Drosophila funebris
TTTTCGACTGCTGTCCGTCCGTCCTTCTATATGAACGGGTCGATCTCAGCAATTATAAGATCTATGAACTATAAATTTGACAAGAAAATTCCTTTATACCACAATCAAGTTTATTTTAAATTTTAAAAAAGCTCCCCCCATTTCCAGCGAAAAACAAAAAAACGAATATTGGCCTCATTTTTCATCGTAGACACAGATAATCAGAATAGAAATATAAGTATTTTTTCCATTGAATCACCCCATAAAGTATATATATTCTTGATCAGTATCAACATCCGAGTCGATTGAGCCATTTTCGTCTGCTGTCCGTCCGTCCTTCTATATGAACGGGTCGATCTCAGCAATTATAAGATCTATGAACTATAAATTTGACAAGAAAATTCCTTTATACCACAATCAAGTTTATTTTAAATTTTAAAAAGCTCCCCCATTTCCAGCGAAAAACGAAAAAAACGAATATTGGCCTCATTTTTCATCGTAGACACCTCTAACTGATCAGATGCGTAAAGAATATTATAAAGAAGCAATGCTGAAAGTTTCATCATCATCGGTTAATAAATAAGACAGATAATCAGAATAGAAATATAGAATATAGAAGAAGCAATGCTGAAAGTTTCATCATGATCGGTTAATAAATAAGACAGATAATCAGAATAGAAATATAAGTATTTTTTCCATTGAATCGTTGGGCTTTACGGGCAGGCCATGTGTGCGAGCGAGACTGAGAACGACTGCAGTACATGCAGAAATAAATGAAGCGACGTAATACTCAGCTTTTGTTCGAGTGTGTACACATATGCAAAATCTTCGTCCTATAAGTATGCAAAGACTTCATTTGCGAAATGAGAGTTTCAAAATATTATTTTTTAAATACTTGTTATGTACTTGAATCAATAGACTTATCAAAATACTTTTATTATAGAACCCTTTACAGAGTATTATACTGCCGGTTACGGTCGACTGTAGCCATTTTACACTCTGTACAGGGATATATTAGTTTTGTGCAAAAAGTATGTAACGGGCAAAAGGAAGCATCACCCCATAAAGTATATATATTCTTGATCAGTATCAACATCCGAGTCGATTGAGCCATTTTCGTCTGCTGTCCGTCCGACCTTCTATATGAACGGGTCGATCTCAGCAATTATAAGATCTATGAACTATAAATTTGACAAGAAAATTCCTTTATACCACAATCAAGTTTATTTTAAATTTTAAAAAGCTCCCCCATTTCCAGCGAAAAACGAAAAAAAACGAATATTGGCCTCATTTTTCATCGTAGACACCTCTAACTGATCAGATGCGTAAAGAATATTATAAAAGAAGCAATGCTGAAAGTTTCATCATCATCGGTTAATAAATAAGACAGATAATCAGAATAGAAATATAGAATATGGAAGACTAGCTTATGCTCGAGAGTGTACACATATGAATCGGTCCTAATAAATAAGCAAAGACTAATCAATTTCGAAATAAGAGTTTCAAATATTTTTCCATTGAATCCTTGGGCTTTACTGGCAGGCAATGAGTGCTAGAGAGACTTTTTATAGAACGACTGCTTTACATGCAGAAATAAATGAAGCGGACGTGATACTCAGCTTTTGTACGACTGTGTACAAATATGCAAAATTTCGTCGATAAGTATGCAAAGCTTCATTTGCGAAATGGGTTTCAAAATATTATTTTTTGAAAAACTTGTTATGTAACTTGATCAATAGACTTATCAAAATACTTTATTATAGAACCCTTTAAGAGTATTATACTGGCGTTATGAAGCATGACCCCATAAAGTATATATATTCTTCATCAGTATCAACATCCGAGTCGATTGAGCCATTTTCGTCTGCTGTCCGTCCGTCCTTCTATATGAACGGGTCGATCTCAGCAATTATAAGATCTATGAACTATAAATTTGACAAGAAAATTCCTTTATACCACAATCAAGTTTATTTTAAATTTTAAAAAGCTCCCCCATTTCCAGCGAAAAACAAAAAAACGAATATTGGCCTCATTTTTCATCGTAGACACAGATAATCAGAATAGAAATATAAGTATTTTTTCATTGAATCACCCCATAAAGTATATATATTCTTGATCAGTATCAACATCCGAGTCGATTGAGCCATTTTCGTCTGCTGTCCGTCCGTCCTTCTATATGAACGGGTCGATCTCAGCAATTATAAGATCTATGAACTATAAATTTGACAAGAAAATTCCTTTATACCACAATCAAGTTTATTTTAAATTTTAAAAAAGCTCCCCCATTTCCAGCGCAAAACGAAAAAAAACGAATATTGGCCTCATTTTTCATCGTAGACACCTCTAACTGATCAGATGCGTAAAGAATATTATAAAGAAGCAATGCTGAAAGTTTCATCATGATCGGTTAATAAATAAGACAGATAATCAGAATAGAAATATAAGTATTTTTTCCATTGAATCGTTGGGCTTTACGGGCAGGCCATGTGTGCGAGCGAGACTGAGAACGACTGCAGTACATGCAGAAATAAATGAAGCGACGTAATACTCAGCTTTTGTTCGAGTGTGTACACATATGCAAAATCTTCGTCCTATAAGTATGCAAAGACTTCATTTGCGAAATGAGAGTTTCAAAATATTATTTTTTAAATACTTGTTATGTACTTGAATCAATAGACTTATCAAAATACTTTTATTATAGAACCCTTTACAGAGTATTATACTGCCGGTTACGGTCGACTGTAGCCATTTTACACTCTGTACAGGGATATATTAGTTTTGTGCAAAAAGTATGTAACGGGCAAAAGGAAGCATCACCCCATAAAGTATATATATTCTTGATCAGTATCAACATCCGAGTCGATTGAGCCATTTTCGTCTGCTGTCCGTCCGACCTTCTATATGAACGGGTCGATCTCAGCAATTATAAGATCTATGAACTATAAATTTGACAAGAAAATTCCTTTATACCACAATCAAGTTTATTTTAAATTTTAAAAAGCTCCCCCATTTCCAGCGAAAAACGAAAAAAACGAATATTGGCCTCATTTTTCATCGTAGACTTTACAGATAATCAGAATAGAAATATAAGTATTTTTTCCATTGAATCACCCCATAAAGTATATATATTCTTGATCAGTATCAACATCCGAGTCGATTGAGCCATTTTCGTCTGCTGTCCGTCCGTCCTTCTATATGAACGGGTCGATCTCAGCAATTATAAGATCTATGAACTATAAATTTGACAAGAAAATTCCTTTATACCACAATCAAGTTTATTTTAAATTTTAAAAAGCTCCCCCATTTCCAGCGCAAAACGAAAAAAACGAATATTGGCCTCATTTTTCATCGTAGACACGGATAATCAGAATAGAAATATAAGTATTTTTTCCATTGAATCACCCCATAAAGTATATATATTCTTGATCAGTATCAACATCCGAGTCGATTGAGCCATTTTCGTCTGCTGTCCGTCCGTCCTTCTATATGAACGGGTCGATCTCAGCAATTATAAGATCTATGAACTATAAATTTGACAAGAAAATTCCTTTATACCACAATCAAGTTTATTTTAAATTTTAAAAAGCTCCCCCATTTCCAGCGCAAAACGAAAAAAACGAATATTGGCCTCATTTTTCATCGTAGACACCTCTAACTGATCAGATGCGTAAAGAATATTATAAAGAAGCAATGCTGAAAGTTTCATCATGATCGGTTAATAAATAAGACAGATAATCAGAATAGAAATATAAGTATTTTTTCCATTGAATCGTTGGGCTTTACGGGCAGGCCATGTGTGCGAGCGAGACTGAGAACGACTGCAGTACATGCAGAAATAAATGAAGCGACGTGATACTCAGCTTTTGTTCGAGTGTGTACACATATGCAAAATCTTCGTCCTATAAGTATGCAAAGACTTCATTTGCGAAATGAGAGTTTCAAAATATTATTTTTTAAATACTTGTTATGTACTTGAATCAATAGACTTATCAAAATACTTTTATTATAGAACCCTTTACAGAGTATTATACTGCCGGTTACGGTCGACTGTAGCCATTTTACACTCTGTACAGGGATATATTAGTTTTGTGCAAAAAGTATGTAACGGGCAAAAGGAAGCATGACCCCATAAAGTATATATATTCTTCATCAGTATCAACATCCGAGTCGATTGAGCCATTTTCGTCTGCTGTCCGTCCGACCTTCTATATGAACGGGTCGATCTCAGCAATTATAAGATCTATGAACTATAAATTTGACAAGAAAATTCCTTTATACCACAATCAAGTTTATTTTAAATTTTAAAAAGCTCCCCCATTTCCAGCGAAAAACGAAAAAAACGAATATTGGCCTCATTTTTCATCGTAGACACCTCTAACTGATCAGATGCGTAAAGAATATTATAAAGAAGCAATGCTGAAAGTTTCATCATCATCGGTTAATAAATAAGACAGATAATCAGAATAGAAATATAGAATATAGAAGAAGCAATGCTGAAAGTTTCATCATGATCGGTTAATAAATAAGACAGATAATCAGAATAGAAATATAAGTATTTTTTCCATTGAATCGTTGGGCTTTACGGGCAGGCCATGTGTGCGAGCGAGACTGAGAACGACTGCAGTACATGCAGAAATAAATGAAGCGACGTGATACTCAGCTTTTGTTCGAGTGTGTACACATATGCAAAATCTTCGTCCTATAAGTATGCAAAGACTTCATTTGCGAAATGAGAGTTTCAAAATATTATTTTTTAAATACTTGTTATGTACTTGAATCAATAGACTTATCAAAATACTTTTATTATAGAACCCTTTACAGAGTATTATACTGCCGGTTACGGTCGACTGTAGCCATTTTACACTCTGTACAGGGATATATTAGTTTTGTGCAAAAAGTATGTAACGGGCAAAAGGAAGCATGACCCCATAAAGTATATATATTCTTCATCAGTATCAACATCCGAGTCGATTGAGCCATTTTCGTCTGCTGTCCGTCCGTCCTTCTATATGAACGGGTCGATCTCAGCAATTATAAGATCTATGAACTATAAATTTGACAAGAAAATTCCTTTATACCACAATCAAGTTTATTTTAAATTTTAAAAAGCTCCCCCATTTCCAGCGAAAAACGAAAAAAACGAATATTGGCCTCATTTTTCATCGTAGACACCTCTAACTGATCAGATGCGTAAAGAATATTATAAAGAAGCAATGCTGAAAGTTTCATCATCATCGGTTAATAAATAAGACAGATAATCAGAATAGAAATATAGAATATAGAAGAAGCAATGCTGAAAGTTTCATCATGATCGGTTAATAAATAAGACAGATAATCAGAATAGAAATATAAGTATTTTTTCCATTGAATCGTTGGGCTTTACGGGCAGGCCATGTGTGCGAGCGAGACTGAGAACGACTGCAGTACATGCAGAAATAAATGAAGCGACGTGATACTCAGCTTTTGTTCGAGTGTGTACACATATGCAAAATCTTCGTCCTATAAGTATGCAAAGACTTCATTTGCGAAATGAGAGTTTCAAAATATTATTTTTTAAATACTTGTTATGTACTTGAATCAATAGACTTATCAAAATACTTTTATTATAGAACCCTTTACAGAGTATTATACTGCCGGTTACGGTCGACTGTAGCCATTTTACACTCTGTACAGGGATATATTAGTTTTGTGCAAAAAGTATGTAACGGGCAAAAGGAAGCATGACCCCATAAAGTATATATATTCTTCATCAGTATCAACATCCGAGTCGATTGAGCCATTTTCGTCTGCTGTCCGTCCGACCTTCTATATGAACGGGTCGATCTCAGCAATTATAAGATCTATGAACTATAAATTTGACAAGAAAATTCCTTTATACCACAATCAAGTTTATTTTAAATTTTAAAAAGCTCCCCCATTTCCAGCGAAAAACGAAAAAAACGAATATTGGCCTCATTTTTCATCGTAGACACCTCTAACTGATCAGATGCGTAAAGAATATTATAAAGAAGCAATGCTGAAAGTTTCATCATCATCGGTTAATAAATAAGACAGATAATCAGAATAGAAATATAGAATATAGAAGAAGCAATGCTGAAAGTTTCATCATGATCGGTTAATAAATAAGACAGATAATCAGAATAGAAATATAAGTATTTTTTCCATTGAATCGTTGGGCTTTACGGGCAGGCCATGTGTGCGAGCGAGACTGAGAACGACTGCAGTACATGCAGAAATAAATGAAGCGACGTAATACTCAGCTTTTGTTCGAGTGTGTACACATATGCAAAATCTTCGTCCTATAAGTATGCAAAGACTTCATTTGCGAAATGAGAGTTTCAAAATATTATTTTTTAAATACTTGTTATGTACTTGAATCAATAGACTTATCAAAATACTTTTATTATAGAACCCTTTACAGAGTATTATACTGCCGGTTACGGTCGACTGTAGCCATTTTACACTCTGTACAGGGATATATTAGTTTTGTGCAAAAAGTATGTAACGGGCAAAAGGAAGCATCACCCCATAAAGTATATATATTCTTGATCAGTATCAACATCCGAGTCGATTGAGCCATTTTCGTCTGCTGTCCGTCCGTCCTTCTATATGAACGGGTCGATCTCAGCAATTATAAGATCTATGAACTATAAATTTGACAAGAAAATTCCTTTATACCACAATCAAGTTTATTTTAAATTTTAAAAAGCTCCCCCATTTCCAGCGAAAAACGAAAAAAAACGAATATTGGCCTCATTTTTCATCGTAGACACAGATAATCAGAATAGAAATATAAGTATTTTTTCCATTGAATCACCCCATAAAGTATATATATTCTTGATCAGTATCAACATCCGAGTCGATTGAGCCATTTTCGTCTGCTGTCCGTCCGTCCTTCTATATGAACGGGTCGATCTCAGCAATTATAAGATCTATGAACTATAAATTTGACAAGAAAATTCCTTTATACCACAATCAAGTTTATTTTAAATTTTAAAAAGCTCCCCCATTTCCAGCGAAAACGAAAAAAACGAATATTGGCCTCATTTTTCATCGTAGACACCTCTAACTGATCAGATGCGTAAAGAATATTATAAAGAAGCAATGCTGAAAGTTTCATCATGATCGGTTAATAAATAAGACAGATAATCAGAATAGAAATATAAGTATTTTTTCCATTGAATCGTTGGGCTTTACGGGCAGGCCATGTGTGCGAGCGAGACTGAGAACGACTGCAGTACATGCAGAAATAAATGAAGCGACGTAATACTCAGCTTTTGTTCGAGTGTGTACACATATGCAAAATCTTCGTCCTATAAGTATGCAAAGACTTCATTTGCGAAATGAGAGTTTCAAAATATTATTTTTTAAATACTTGTTATGTACTTGAATCAATAGACTTATCAAAATACTTTTATTATAGAACCCTTTACAGAGTATTATACTGCCGGTTACGGTCGACTGTAGCCATTTTACACTCTGTACAGGGATATATTAGTTTTGTGCAAAAAGTATGTAACGGGCAAAAGGAAGCATCACCCCATAAAGTATATATATTCTTGATCAGTATCAACATCCGAGTCGATTGAGCCATTTTCGTCTGCTGTCCGTCCGTCCTTCTATATGAACGGGTCGATCTCAGCAATTATAAGATCTATGAACTATAAATTTGACAAGAAAATTCCTTTATACCACAATCAAGTTTATTTTAAATTTTAAAAAGCTCCCCCATTTCCAGCGAAAAACGAAAAAAACGAATATTGGCCTCATTTTTCATCGTAGACACCTCTAACTGATCAGATGCGTAAAGAATATTATAAAGAAGCAATGCTGAAAGTTTCATCATCATCGGTTAATAAATAAGACAGATAATCAGAATAGAAATATAGAATATAGAAGAAGCAATGCTGAAAGTTTCATCATGATCGGTTAATAAATAAGACAGATAATCAGAATAGAAATATAAGTATTTTTTCCATTGAATCGTTGGGCTTTACGGGGCCATGTGCGAGCGAGACTGAGAACGACTGCAGTACATGCAGAAATAAATGAAGCGACGTAATACTCAGCTTTTGTTCGAGTGTGTACACATATGCAAAATCTTCGTCCTATAAGTATGCAAAGACTTCATTTGCGAAATGAGAGTTTCAAAATATTATTTTTTAAATACTTGTTATGTACTTGAATCAATAGACTTATCAAAATACTTTTATTATAGAACCCTTTACAGAGTATTATACTGCCGGTTACGGTCGACTGTAGCCATTTTACACTCTGTACAGGGATATATTAGTTTTGTGCAAAAAGTATGTAACGGGCAAAAGGAAGCATCACCCCATAAAGTATATATATTCTTGATCAGTATCAACATCCGAGTCGATTGAGCCATTTTCGTCTGCTGTCCGTCCGTCCTTCTATATGAACGGGTCGATCTCAGCAATTATAAGATCTATGAACTATAAATTTGACAAGAAAATTCCTTTATACCACAATCAAGTTTATTTTAAATTTTAAAAAGCTCCCCCATTTCCAGCGCAAAACGAAAAAAACGAATATTGGCCTCATTTTTCATCGTAGACACCTCTAACTGATCAGATGCGTAAAGAATATTATAAAGAAGCAATGCTGAAAGTTTCATCATCATCGGTTAATAAATAAGACAGATAATCAGAATAGAAATATAGAATATAGAAGAAGCAATGCTGAAAGTTTCATCATGATCGGTTAATAAATAAGACAGATAATCAGAATATAAATATAAGTATTTTTTCCATTGAATCGTTGGCCTTTACGGGCAGGCCATGTGTGCGAGCGAGACTGAGAACGACTGCAGTACATGCAGAAATAAATGAAGCGACGTAATACTCAGCTTTTGTTCGAGTGTGTACACATATGCAAAATCTTCGTCCTATAAGTATGCAAAGACTTCATTTGCGAAATGAGAGTTTCAAAATATTATTTTTTAAATACTTGTTATGTACTTGAATCAATAGACTTATCAAAATACTTTTATTATAGAACCCTTTACAGAGTATTATACTGCCGGTTACGGTCGACTGTAGCCATTTTTACACTCTGTACAGGGATATATTAGTTTTGTGCAAAAAGTATGTAACGGGCAAAAGGAAGCATCACCCCATAAAGTATATATATTCTTGATCAGTATCAACATCCGAGTCGATTGAGCCATTTTCGTCTGCTGTCCGTCCGTCCTTCTATATGAACGGGTCGATCTCAGCAATTATAAGATCTATGAACTATAAATTTGACAAGAAAATTCCTTTATACCACAATCAAGTTTATTTTAAATTTTAAAAAGCTCCCCCATTTCCAGCGAAAAACGAAAAAAACGAATATTGGCCTCATTTTTCATCGTAGACACCTCTAACTGATCAGATGCGTAAAGAATATTATAAAGAAGCAATGCTGAAAGTTTCATCATCATCGGTTAATAAATAAGACAGATAATCAGAATAGAAATATAGAATATAGAAGAAGCAATGCTGAAAGTTTCATCATGATCGGTTAATAAATAAGACAGATAATCAGAATAGAAATATAAGTATTTTTTCCATTGAATCGTTGGGCTTTACGGGCAGGCCAGTGTGCGAGCGAGACTGAGAACGACTGCAGTACATGCAGAAATAAATGAAGCGACGTAATACTCAGCTTTTGTTCGAGTGTGTACACATATGCAAAATCTTCGTCCTATAAGTATGCAAAGACTTCATTTGCGAAATGAGAGTTTCAAAATATTATTTTTTAAATACTTGTTATGTACTTGAATCAATAGACTTATCAAAATACTTTTATTATAGAACCCTTTACAGAGTATTATACTGCCGGTTACGGTCGACTGTAGCCATTTTACACTCTGTACAGGGATATATTAGTTTTGTGCAAAAAGTATGTAACGGGCAAAAGGAAGCATCACCCCATAAAGTATATATATTCTTGATCAGTATCAACATCCGAGTCGATTGAGCCATTTTCGTCTGCTGTCCGTCCGTCCTTCTATATGAACGGGTCGATCTCAGCAATTATAAGATCTATGAACTATAAATTTGACAAGAAAATTCCTTTATACCACAATCAAGTTTATTTTAAATTTTAAAAAGCTCCCCCATTTCCAGCGAAAAACGAAAAAAACGAATATTGGCCTCATTTTTCATCGTAGACACCTCTAACTGATCAGATGCGTAAAGAATATTATAAAGAAGCAATGCTGAAAGTTTCATCATCATCGGTTAATAAATAAGACAGATAATCAGAATAGAAATATAGAATATAGAAGAAGCAATGCTGAAAGTTTCATCATGATCGGTTAATAAATAAGACAGATAATCAGAATAGAAATATAAGTATTTTTTCCATTGAATCGTTGGGCTTTACGGGGGCCATGTGTGCGAGCGAGACTGAGAACGACTGCAGTACATGCAGAAATAAATGAAGCGACGTAATACTCAGCTTTTGTTCGAGTGTGTACACATATGCAAAATCTTCGTCCTATAAGTATGCAAAGACTTCATTTGCGAAATGAGAGTTTCAAAATATTATTTTTTAAATACTTGTTATGTACTTGAATCAATAGACTTATCAAAATACTTTTATTATAGAACCCTTTACAGAGTATTATACTGCCGGTTACGGTCGACTGTAGCCATTTTACACTCTGTACAGGGATATATTAGTTTTGTGCAAAAAGTATGTAACGGGCAAAAGGAAGCATCACCCCATAAAGTATATATATTCTTGATCAGTATCAACATCCGAGTCGATTGAGCCATTTTCGTCTGCTGTCCGTCCGTCCTTCTATATGAACGGGTCGATCTCAGCAATTATAAGATCTATGAACTATAAATTTGACAAGAAAATTCCTTTATACCACAATCAAGTTTATTTTAAATTTTAAAAAGCTCCCCCATTTCCAGCGCAAAACGAAAAAAACGAATATTGGCCTCATTTTTCATCGTAGACACCTCTAACTGATCAGATGCGTAAAGAATATTATAAAGAAGCAATGCTGAAAGTTTCATCATCATCGGTTAATAAATAAGACAGATAATCAGAATAGAAATATAGAATATAGAAGAAGCAATGCTGAAAGTTTCATCATGATCGGTTAATAAATAAGACAGATAATCAGAATATAAATATAAGTATTTTTTCCATTGAATCGTTGGCCTTTACGGGCAGGCCATGTGTGCGAGCGAGACTGAGAACGACTGCAGTACATGCAGAAATAAATGAAGCGACGTAATACTCAGCTTTTGTTCGAGTGTGTACACATATGCAAAATCTTCGTCCTATAAGTATGCAAAGACTTCATTTGCGAAATGAGAGTTTCAAAATATTATTTTTTAAATACTTGTTATGTACTTGAATCAATAGACTTATCAAAATACTTTTATTATAGAACCCTTTACAGAGTATTATACTGCCGGTTACGGTCGACTGTAGCCATTTTACACTCTGTACAGGGATATATTAGTTTTGTGCAAAAAGTATGTAACGGGCAAAAGGAAGCATCACCCCATAAAGTATATATATTCTTCATCAGTATCAACATCCGAGTCGATTGAGCCATTTTCGTCTGCTGTCCGTCCGTCCTTCTATATGAACGGGTCGATCTCAGCAATTATAAGATCTATGAACTATAAATTTGACAAGAAAATTCCTTTATACCACAATCAAGTTTATTTTAAATTTTAAAAAGCTCCCCCATTTCCAGCGAAAAACGAAAAAAACGAATATTGGCCTCATTTTTCATCGTAGACACAGATAATCAGAATAGAAATATAAGTATTTTTTCCATTGAATCACCCCATAAAGTATATATATTCTTGATCAGTATCAACATCCGAGTCGATTGAGCCATTTTCGTCTGCTGTCCGTCCGTCCTTCTATATGAACGGGTCGATCTCAGCAATTATAAGATCTATGAACTATAAATTTGACAAGAAAATTCCTTTATACCACAATCAAGTTTATTTTAAATTTTAAAAAGCTCCCCCCATTTCCAGCGAAAAACGAAAAAAACGAATATTGGCCTCATTTTTCATCGTAGACACCTCTAACTGATCAGATGCGTAAAGAATATTATAAAGGAAGAAACAATGCGAATAGAAATTAAAGTTTCAATGCTGAAAGTTTCGATCTATCGGTTAATAAATAAGACAGATAATCAGAATATAAATATAAGTATTTTTTCCATTGAATCGTTGGCCTTTACGGGCAGGCCATGTGTGCGAGCGAGACTGAGAACGACTGCAGTACATGCAGAAATAAATGAAGCGACGTGATACTCAGCTTTTGTTCGAGTGTGTACACATATGCAAAATCTTCGTCCTATAAGTATGCAAAGACTTCATTTGCGAAATGAGAGTTTCAAAATATTATTTTTTAAATACTTGTTATGTACTTGAATCAATAGACTTATCAAAATACTTTTATTATAGAACCCTTTACAGAGTATTATACTGCCGGTTACGGTCGACTGTAGCCATTTTACACTCTGTACAGGGATATATTAGTTTTGTGCAAAAAGTATGTAACGGGCAAAAGGAAGCATCACCCCATAAAGTATATATATTCTTGATCAGTATCAACATCCGAGTCGATTGAGCCATTTTCGTCTGCTGTCCGTCCGTCCTTCTATATGAACGGGTCGATCTCAGCAATTATAAGATCTATGAACTATAAATTTGACAAGAAAATTCCTTTATACCACAATCAAGTTTATTTTAAATTTTAAAAAGCTCCCCCATTTCCAGCGAAAAACGAAAAAAACAAATATTGGCCTCATTTTTCATCGTAGACACAGATAATCAGAATAGAAATATAAGTATTTTTTCCATTGAATCACCCCATAAAGTATATATATTCTTGATCAGTATCAACATCCGAGTCGATTGAGCCATTTTCGTCTGCTGTCCGTCCGTCCTTCTATATGAACGGGTCGATCTCAGCAATTATAAGATCTATGAACTATAAATTTGACAAGAAAATTCCTTTATACCACAATCAAGTTTATTTTAAATTTTAAAAAGCTCCCCCATTTCCAGCGCAAAACGAAAAAAACGAATATTGGCCTCATTTTTCATCGTAGACACTTCTAACTGATCAGATGCGTAAAGAATATTATAAAGAAGCAATGCTGAAAGTTTCATCATGATCGGTTAATAAATAAGACAGATAATCAGAATAGAAATATAAGTATTTTTTCCATTGAATCGTTGGCCTTTACGGGCAGGCCATGTGTGCGAGCGAGACTGAGAACGACTGCAGTACATGCAGAAATAAATGAAGCGACGTAATACTCAGCTTTTGTTCGAGTGTGTACACATATGCAAAATCTTCGTCCTATAAGTATGCAAAGACTTCATTTGCGAAATGAGAGTTTCAAAATATTATTTTTTAAATACTTGTTATGTACTTGAATCAATAGACTTATCAAAATACTTTTATTATAGAACCCTTTACAGAGTATTATACTGCCGGTTACGGTCGACTGTAGCCATTTTACACTCTGTACAGGGATATATTAGTTTTGTGCAAAAAGTATGTAACGGGCAAAAGGAAGCATCACCCCATAAAGTATATATATTCTTGATCAGTATCAACATCCGAGTCGATTGAGCCATTTTCGTCTGCTGTCCGTCCGACCTTCTATATGAACGGGTCGATCTCAGCAATTATAAGATCAATGAACTATAAATTTGACAAGAAAATTCCTTTATACCACAATCAAGTTTATTTTAAATTTTAAAAAGCTCCCCCATTTCCAGCGAAAAACGAAAAAAACGAATATTGGCCTCATTTTTCATCGTAGACACAGATAATCAGAATAGAAATATAAGTATTTTTTCCATTGAATCACCCCATAAAGTATATATATTCTTGATCAGTATCAACATCCGAGTCGATTGAGCCATTTTCGTCTGCTGTCCGTCCGTCCTTCTATATGAACGGGTCGATCTCAGCAATTATAAGATCTATGAACTATAAATTTGACAAGAAAATTCCTTTATACCACAATCAAGTTTATTTTAAATTTTAAAAAGCTCCCCCATTTCCAGCGAAAAACGAAAAAAACGAATATTGGCCTCATTTTTCATCGTAGACACCTCTAACTGATCAGATGCGTAAAGAATATTATAAAGAAGCAATGCTGAAAGTTTCATCATCATCGGTTAATAAATAAGACAGATAATCAGAATAGAAATATAGAATATAGAAGAAGCAATGCTGAAAGTTTCATCATGATCGGTTAATAAATAAGACAGATAATCAGAATAGAAATATAAGTATTTTTTCCATTGAATCGTTGGGCTTTACGGGCAGGCCATGTGTGCGAGCGAGACTGAGAACGACTGCAGTACATGCAGAAATAAATGAAGCGACGTAATACTCAGCTTTTGTTCGAGTGTGTACACATATGCAAAATCTTCGTCCTATAAGTATGCAAAGACTTCATTTGCGAAATGAGAGTTTCAAAATATTATTTTTTAAATACTTGTTATGTACTTGAATCAATAGACTTATCAAAATACTTTTATTATAGAACCCTTTACAGAGTATTATACTGCCGGTTACGGTCGACTGTAGCCATTTTACACTCTGTACAGGGATATATTAGTTTTGTGCAAAAAGTATGTAACGGGCAAAAGGAAGCATCACCCCATAAAGTATATATATTCTTGATCAGTATCAACATCCGAGTCGATTGAGCCATTTTCGTCTGCTGTCCGTCCGTCCTTCTATATGAACGGGTCGATCTCAGCAATTATAAGATCTATGAACTATAAATTTGACAAGAAAATTCCTTTATACCACAATCAAGTTTATTTTAAATTTTAAAAAGCTCCCCCATTTCCAGCGCAAAACGAAAAAAACGAATATTGGCCTCATTTTTCATCGTAGACACCTCTAACTGATCAGATGCGTAAAGAATATTATAAAGAAGCAATGCTGAAGTTTCATCATCTCGGTTATAAATAAGCAGATATCAGAATATATATATAGAAGAAGCAATGCTGAAAGTTTCATGATGATCGGTTAATAAATAAGACAGATAATCAGAATATAAATATAAGTATTTTTTCCATTGAATCGTTGGCCTTTACGGGCAGGCCATGTGTGCGAGCGAGACTGAGAACGACTGCAGTACATGCAGAAATAAATGAAGCGACGTAATACTCAGCTTTTGTTCGAGTGTGTACACATATGCAAAATCTTCGTCCTATAAGTATGCAAAGACTTCATTTGCGAAATGAGAGTTTCAAAATATTATTTTTTAAATACTTGTTATGTACTTGAATCAATAGACTTATCAAAATACTTTTATTATAGAACCCTTTACAGAGTATTATACTGCCGGTTACGGTCGACTGTAGCCATTTTACACTCTGTACAGGGATATATTAGTTTTGTGCAAAAAGTATGTAACGGGCAAAAGGAAGCATCACCCCATAAAGTATATATATTCTTCATCAGTATCAACATCCGAGTCGATTGAGCCATTTTCGTCTGCTGTCCGTCCGACCTTCTATATGAACGGGTCGATCTCAGCAATTATAAGATCAATGAACTATAAATTTGACAAGAAAATTCCTTTATACCACAATCAAGTTTATTTTAAATTTTAAAAAGCTCCCCCATTTCCAGCGAAAAACGAAAAAAACGAATATTGGCCTCATTTTTCATCGTAGACACAGATAATCAGAATAGAAATATAAGTATTTTTTCCATTGAATCACCCCATAAAGTATATATATTCTTGATCAGTATCAACATCCGAGTCGATTGAGCCATTTTCGTCTGCTGTCCGTCCGTCCTTCTATATGAACGGGTCGATCTCAGCAATTATAAGATCTATGAACTATAAATTTGACAAGAAAATTCCTTTATACCACAATCAAGTTTATTTTAAATTTTAAAAAGCTCCCCCATTTCCAGCGAAAAACGAAAAAAACGAATATTGGCCTCATTTTTCATCGTAGACACCTCTAACTGATCAGATGCGTAAAGAATATTATAAAGAAGCAATGCTGAAAGTTTCATCATCATCGGTTAATAAATAAGACAGATAATCAGAATAGAAATATAGAATATAGAAGAAGCAATGCTGAAAGTTTCATCATGATCGGTTAATAAATAAGACAGATAATCAGAATAGAAATATAAGTATTTTTTCCATTGAATCGTTGGGCTTTACGGGCAGGCCATGTGTGCGAGCGAGACTGAGAACGACTGCAGTACATGCAGAAATAAATGAAGCGACGTAATACTCAGCTTTTGTTCGAGTGTGTACACATATGCAAAATCTTCGTCCTATAAGTATGCAAAGACTTCATTTGCGAAATGAGAGTTTCAAAATATTATTTTTTAAATACTTGTTATGTACTTGAATCAATAGACTTATCAAAATACTTTTATTATAGAACCCTTTACAGAGTATTATACTGCCGGTTACGGTCGACTGTAGCCATTTTACACTCTGTACAGGGATATATTAGTTTTGTGCAAAAAGTATGTAACGGGCAAAAGGAAGCATCACCCCATAAAGTATATATATTCTTGATCAGTATCAACATCCGAGTCGATTGAGCCATTTTCGTCTGCTGTCCGTCCGTCCTTCTATATGAACGGGTCGATCTCAGCAATTATAAGATCTATGAACTATAAATTTGACAAGAAAATTCCTTTATACCACAATCAAGTTTATTTTAAATTTTAAAAAGCTCCCCCATTTCCAGCGAAAAACGAAAAAAACGAATATTGGCCTCATTTTTCATCGTAGACACCTCTAACTGATCAGATGCGTAAAGAATATTATAAAGAAGCAATGCTGAAAGTTTCATCATCATCGGTTAATAAATAAGACAGATAATCAGAATAGAAATATAGAATATAGAAGAAGCAATGCTGAAAGTTTCATCATGATCGGTTAATAAATAAGACAGATAATCAGAATAGAAATATAAGTATTTTTTCCATTGAATCGTTGGGCTTTACGGGCAGGCCATGTGTGCGAGCGAGACTGAGAACGACTGCAGTACATGCAGAAATAAATGAAGCGACGTAATACTCAGCTTTTGTTCGAGTGTGTACACATATGCAAAATCTTCGTCCTATAAGTATGCAAAGACTTCATTTGCGAAATGAGAGTTTCAAAATATTATTTTTTAAATACTTGTTATGTACTTGAATCAATAGACTTATCAAAATACTTTTATTATAGAACCCTTTACAGAGTATTATACTGCCGGTTACGGTCGACTGTAGCCATTTTACACTCTGTACAGGGATATATTAGTTTTGTGCAAAAAGTATGTAACGGGCAAAAGGAAGCATCACCCCATAAAGTATATATATTCTTGATCAGTATCAACATCCGAGTCGATTGAGCCATTTTCGTCTGCTGTCCGTCCGTCCTTCTATATGAACGGGTCGATCTCAGCAATTATAAGATCTATGAACTATAAATTTGACAAGAAAATTCCTTTATACCACAATCAAGTTTATTTTAAATTTTAAAAAGCTCCCCCATTTCCAGCGAAAAACGAAAAAAACGAATATTGGCCTCATTTTTCATCGTAGACACAGATAATCAGAATAGAAATATAAGTATTTTTTCCATTGAATCACCCCATAAAGTATATATATTCTTGATCAGTATCAACATCCGAGTCGATTGAGCCATTTTCGTCTGCTGTCCGTCCGTCCTTCTATATGAACGGGTCGATCTCAGCAATTATAAGATCTATGAACTATAAATTTGACAAGAAAATTCCTTTATACCACAATCAAGTTTATTTTAAATTTTAAAAAGCTCCCCCATTTCCAGCGAAAAACGAAAAAAACGAATATTGGCCTCATTTTTCATCGTAGACACCTCTAACTGATCAGATGCGTAAAGAATATTATAAAGAAGCAATGCTGAAAGTTTCATCATCATCGGTTAATAAATAAGACAGATAATCAGAATAGAAATATAGAATATAGAAGAAGCAATGCTGAAAGTTTCATCATGATCGGTTAATAAATAAGACAGATAATCAGAATAGAAATATAAGTATTTTTTCCATTGAATCGTTGGGCTTTACGGGCAGGCCATGTGTGCGAGCGAGACTGAGAACGACTGCAGTACATGCAGAAATAAATGAAGCGACGTAATACTCAGCTTTTGTTCGAGTGTGTACACATATGCAAAATCTTCGTCCTATAAGTATGCAAAGACTTCATTTGCGAAATGAGAGTTTCAAAATATTATTTTTTAAATACTTGTTATGTACTTGAATCAATAGACTTATCAAAATACTTTTATTATAGAACCCTTTACAGAGTATTATACTGCCGGTTACGGTCGACTGTAGCCTTTTTACACTCTGTACAGGGATATATTAGTTTTGTGCAAAAAGTATGTAACGGGCAAAAGGAAGCATCACCCCATAAAGTATATATATTCTTGATCAGTATCAACATCCGAGTCGATTGAGCCATTTTCGTCTGCTGTCCGTCCGTCCTTCTATATGAACGGGTCGATCTCAGCAATTATAAGATCTATGAACTATAAATTTGACAAGAAAATTCCTTTATACCACAATCAAGTTTATTTTAAATTTTAAAAAGCTCCCCCATTTCCAGCGAAAAACGAAAAAAACGAATATTGGCCTCATTTTTCATCGTAGACACAGATAATCAGAATAGAAATATAAGTATTTTTTCCATTGAATCACCCCATAAAGTATATATATTCTTGATCAGTATCAACATCCGAGTCGATTGAGCCATTTTCGTCTGCTGTCCGTCCGTCCTTCTATATGAACGGGTCGATCTCAGCAATTATAAGATCTATGAACTATAAATTTGACAAGAAAATTCCTTTATACCACAATCAAGTTTATTTTAAATTTTAAAAAGCTCCCCCATTTCCAGCGAAAAACGAAAAAAACGAATATTGGCCTCATTTTTCATCGTAGACACCTCTAACTGATCAGATGCGTAAAGAATATTATAAAGAAGCAATGCTGAAAGTTTCATCATCATCGGTTAATAAATAAGACAGATAATCAGAATAGAAATATAGAATATAGAAGAAGCAATGCTGAAAGTTTCATCATGATCGGTTAATAAATAAGACAGATAATCAGAATAGAAATATAAGTATTTTTTTCCATTGAATCGTTGGGCTTTACGGGCAGGCCATGTGTGCGAGCGAGACTGAGAACGACTGCAGTACATGCAGAAATAAATGAAGCGACGTAATACTCAGCTTTTGTTCGAGTGTGTACACATATGCAAAATCTTCGTCCTATAAGTATGCAAAGACTTCATTTGCGAAATGAGAGTTTCAAAATATTATTTTTTAAATACTTGTTATGTACTTGAATCAATAGACTTATCAAAATACTTTTATTATAGAACCCTTTACAGAGTATTATACTGCCGGTTACGGTCGACTGTAGCCATTTTACACTCTGTACAGGGATATATTAGTTTTGTGCAAAAAGTATGTAACGGGCAAAAGGAAGCATCACCCCATAAAGTATATATATTCTTGATCAGTATCAACATCCGAGTCGATTGAGCCATTTTCGTCTGCTGTCCGTCCGTCCTTCTATATGAACGGGTCGATCTCAGCAATTATAAGATCTATGAACTATAAATTTGACAAGAAAATTCCTTTATACCACAATCAAGTTTATTTTAAATTTTAAAAAGCTCCCCCATTTCCAGCGAAAAACGAAAAAAACGAATATTGGCCTCATTTTTCATCGTAGACACAGATAATCAGAATAGAAATATAAGTATTTTTTCCATTGAATCACCCCATAAAGTATATATATTCTTGATCAGTATCAACATCCGAGTCGATTGAGCCATTTTCGTCTGCTGTCCGTCCGTCCTTCTATATGAACGGGTCGATCTCAGCAATTATAAGATCTATGAACTATAAATTTGACAAGAAAATTCCTTTATACCACAATCAAGTTTATTTTAAATTTTAAAAAGCTCCCCCATTTCCAGCGAAAAACGAAAAAAACGAATATTGGCCTCATTTTTCATCGTAGACACCTCTAACTGATCAGATGCGTAAAGAATATTATAAAGAAGCAATGCTGAAAGTTTCATCATCATCGGTTAATAAATAAGACAGATAATCAGAATAGAAATATAGAATATAGAAGAAGCAATGCTGAAAGTTTCATCATGATCGGTTAATAAATAAGACAGATAATCAGAATAGAAATATAAGTATTTTTTCCATTGAATCGTTGGGCTTTACGGGCAGGCCATGTGTGCGAGCGAGACTGAGAACGACTGCAGTACATGCAGAAATAAATGAAGCGACGTAATACTCAGCTTTTGTTCGAGTGTGTACACATATGCAAAATCTTCGTCCTATAAGTATGCAAAGACTTCATTTGCGAAATGAGAGTTTCAAAATATTATTTTTTAAATACTTGTTATGTACTTGAATCAATAGACTTATCAAAATACTTTTATTATAGAACCCTTTACAGAGTATTATACTGCCGGTTACGGTCGACTGTAGCCATTTTACACTCTGTACAGGGATATATTAGTTTTGTGCAAAAAGTATGTAACGGGCAAAAGGAAGCATCACCCCATAAAGTATATATATTCTTGATCAGTATCAACATCCGAGTCGATTGAGCCATTTTCGTCTGCTGTCCGTCCGTCCTTCTATATGAACGGGTCGATCTCAGCAATTATAAGATCTATGAACTATAAATTTGACAAGAAAATTCCTTTATACCACAATCAAGTTTATTTTAAATTTTAAAAAGCTCCCCCATTTCCAGCGCAAAACGAAAAAAACGAATATTGGCCTCATTTTTCATCGTAGACACCTCTAACTGATCAGATGCGTAAAGAATATTATAAAGAAGCAATGCTGAAAGTTTCATCATGATCGGTTAATAAATAAGACAGATAATCAGAATAGAAATATAGAATATAAAGAAGCAGGGTTTAATGTGGTTAATAAATAAGACAGATAATCAGAATATAAATATAAGTATTTTTTCCATTGAATCGTTGGCCTTTACGGGCAGGCCATGTGTGCGAGCGAGACTGAGAACGACTGCAGTACATGCAGAAATAAATGAAGCGACGTAATACTCAGCTTTTGTTCGAGTGTGTACACATATGCAAAATCTTCGTCCTATAAGTATGCAAAGACTTCATTTGCGAAATGAGAGTTTCAAAATATTATTTTTTAAATACTTGTTATGTACTTGAATCAATAGACTTATCAAAATACTTTTATTATAGAACCCTTTACAGAGTATTATACTGCCGGTTACGGTCGACTGTAGCCATTTTACACTCTGTACAGGGATATATTAGTTTTGTGCAAAAAGTATGTAACGGGCAAAAGGAAGCATCACCCCATAAAGTATATATATTCTTCATCAGTATCAACATCCGAGTCGATTGAGCCATTTTCGTCTGCTGTCCGTCCGACCTTCTATATGAACGGGTCGATCTCAGCAATTATAAGATCAATGAACTATAAATTTGACAAGAAAATTCCTTTATACCACAATCAAGTTTATTTTAAATTTTAAAAAGCTCCCCCATTTCCAGCGAAAAACGAAAAAAAACAAATATTGGCCTCATTTTTCATCGTAGACACAGATAATCAGAATAGAAATATAAGTATTTTTTCCATTGAATCACCCCATAAAGTATATATATTCTTGATCAGTATCAACATCCGAGTCGATTGAGCCATTTTCGTCTGCTGTCCGTCCGTCCTTCTATATGAACGGGTCGATCTCAGCAATTATAAGATCTATGAACTATAAATTTGACAAGAAAATTCCTTTATACCACAATCAAGTTTATTTTAAATTTTAAAAAGCTCCCCCATTTCCAGCGAAAAACGAAAAAAACGAATATTGGCCTCATTTTTCATCGTAGACACCTCTAACTGATCAGATGCGTAAAGAATATTATAAAGAAGCAATGCTGAAAGTTTCATCATCATCGGTTAATAAATAAGACAGATAATCAGAATAGAAATATAGAATATAGAAGAAGCAATGCTGAAAGTTTCATCATGATCGGTTAATAAATAAGACAGATAATCAGAATAGAAATATAAGTATTTTTTCCATTGAATCGTTGGGCTTTACGGGCAGGCCATGTGTGCGAGCGAGACTGAGAACGACTGCAGTACATGCAGAAATAAATGAAGCGACGTAATACTCAGCTTTTGTTCGAGTGTGTACACATATGCAAAATCTTCGTCCTATAAGTATGCAAAGACTTCATTTGCGAAATGAGAGTTTCAAAATATTATTTTTTAAATACTTGTTATGTACTTGAATCAATAGACTTATCAAAATACTTTTATTATAGAACCCTTTACAGAGTATTATACTGCCGGTTACGGTCGACTGTAGCCATTTTACACTCTGTACAGGGATATATTAGTTTTGTGCAAAAAGTATGTAACGGGCAAAAGGAAGCATCACCCCATAAAGTATATATATTCTTGATCAGTATCAACATCCGAGTCGATTGAGCCATTTTCGTCTGCTGTCCGTCCGTCCTTCTATATGAACGGGTCGATCTCAGCAATTATAAGATCTATGAACTATAAATTTGACAAGAAAATTCCTTTATACCACAATCAAGTTTATTTTAAATTTTAAAAAGCTCCCCCATTTCCAGCGAAAAACGAAAAAAACAAATATTGGCCTCATTTTTCATCGTAGACACCTCTAACTGATCAGATGCGTAAAGAATATTATAAAGAAGCAATGCTGAAAGTTTCATCATCATCGGTTAATAAATAAGACAGATAATCAGAATAGAAATATAGAATATAGAAGAAGCAATGCTGAAAGTTTCATCATGATCAGTTAATAAATAAGACAGATAATCAGAATAGAAATATAAGTATTTTTTCCATTGAATCGTTGGGCTTTACGGGCAGGCCATGTGTGCGAGCGAGACTGAGAACGACTGCAGTACATGCAGAAATAAATGAAGCGACGTAATACTCAGCTTTTGTTCGAGTGTGTACACATATGCAAAATCTTCGTCCTATAAGTATGCAAAGACTTCATTTGCGAAATGAGAGTTTCAAAATATTATTTTTTAAATACTTGTTATGTACTTGAATCAATAGACTTATCAAAATACTTTTATTATAGAACCCTTTACAGAGTATTATACTGCCGGTTACGGTCGACTGTAGCCATTTTACACTCTGTACAGGGATATATTAGTTTTGTGCAAAAAGTATGTAACGGCCAAAAGGAAGCATCACCCCATAAAGTATATATATTCTTGATCAGTATCAACATCCGAGTCGATTGAGCCATTTTCGTCTGCTGTCCGTCCGTCCTTCTATATGAACGGGTCGATCTCAGCAATTATAAGATCTATGAACTATAAATTTGACAAGAAAATTCCTTTATACCACAATCAAGTTTATTTTAAATTTTAAAAAGCTCCCCCATTTCCAGCGAAAAACGAAAAAAACGAATATTGGCCTCATTTTTCATCGTAGACACAGATAATCAGAATAGAAATATAAGTATTTTTTCCATTGAATCACCCCATAAAGTATATATATTCTTGATCAGTATCAACATCCGAGTCGATTGAGCCATTTTCGTCTGCTGTCCGTCCGTCCTTCTATATGAACGGGTCGATCTCAGCAATTATAAGATCTATGAACTATAAATTTGACAAGAAAATTCCTTTATACCACAATCAAGTTTATTTTAAATTTTAAAAAGCTCCCCCATTTCCAGCGAAAAACGAAAAAAACGAATATTGGCCTCATTTTTCATCGTAGACACCTCTAACTGATCAGATGCGTAAAGAATATTATAAAGAAGCAATGCTGAAAGTTTCATCATCATCGGTTAATAAATAAGACAGATAATCAGAATAGAAATATAGAATATAGAAGAAGCAATGCTGAAAGTTTCATCATGATCGGTTAATAAATAAGACAGATAATCAGAATAGAAATATAAGTATTTTTTCCATTGAATCGTTGGGCTTTACGGGCAGGCCATGTGTGCGAGCGAGACTGAGAACGACTGCAGTACATGCAGAAATAAATGAAGCGACGTAATACTCAGCTTTTGTTCGAGTGTGTACACATATGCAAAATCTTCGTCCTATAAGTATGCAAAGACTTCATTTGCGAAATGAGAGTTTCAAAATATTATTTTTTAAATACTTGTTATGTACTTGAATCAATAGACTTATCAAAATACTTTTATTATAGAACCCTTTACAGAGTATTATACTGCCGGTTACGGTCGACTGTAGCCTTTTTACACTCTGTACAGGGATATATTAGTTTTGTGCAAAAAGTATGTAACGGGCAAAAGGAAGCATCACCCCATAAAGTATATATATTCTTCATCAGTATCAACATCCGAGTCGATTGAGCCATTTTCGTCTGCTGTCCGTCCGACCTTCTATATGAACGGGTCGATCTCAGCAATTATAAGATCAATGAACTATAAATTTGACAAGAAAATTCCTTTATACCACAATCAAGTTTATTTTAAATTTTAAAAAGCTCCCCCATTTCCAGCGAAAAACGAAAAAACAAATATTGGCCTATTTTTCATCGTAGACACAGATAATCAGAATAGAAATATAAGTTTTTTTCCATTGAATCACCCCATAAAGTATATATATTCTTGATCAGTATCAACATCCGAGTCGATTGAGCCATTTTCGTCTGCTGTCCGTCCGTCCTTCTATATGAACGGGTCGATCTCAGCAATTATAAGATCTATGAACTATAAATTTGACAAGAAAATTCCTTTATACCACAATCAAGTTTATTTTAAATTTTAAAAAAGCTCCCCCATTTCCAGCGAAAAACGAAAAAAACGAATATTGGCCTCATTTTTCATCGTAGACACCTCTAACTGATCAGATGCGTAAAGAATATTATAAAGAAGCAATGCTGAAAGTTTCATCATCATCGGTTAATAAATAAGACAGATAATCAGAATAGAAATATAGAATATAGAAGAAGCAATGCTGAAAGTTTCATCATGATCGGTTAATAAATAAGACAGATAATCAGAATAGAAATATAAGTATTTTTTCCATTGAATCGTTGGGCTTTACGGGCAGGCCATGTGTGCGAGCGAGACTGAGAACGACTGCAGTACATGCAGAAATAAATGAAGCGACGTAATACTCAGCTTTTGTTCGAGTGTGTACACATATGCAAAATCTTCGTCCTATAAGTATGCAAAGACTTCATTTGCGAAATGAGAGTTTCAAAATATTATTTTTTAAATACTTGTTATGTACTTGAATCAATAGACTTATCAAAATACTTTTATTATAGAACCCTTTACAGAGTATTATACTGCCGGTTACGGTCGACTGTAGCCTTTTTACACTCTGTACAGGGATATATTAGTTTTGTGCAAAAAGTATGTAACGGGCAAAAGGAAGCATCACCCCATAAAGTATATATATTCTTGATCAGTATCAACATCCGAGTCGATTGAGCCATTTTCGTCTGCTGTCCGTCCGTCCTTCTATATGAACGGGTCGATCTCAGCAATTATAAGATCTATGAACTATAAATTTGACAAGAAAATTCCTTTATACCACAATCAAGTTTATTTTAAATTTTAAAAAAGCTCCCCCATTTCCAGCGAAAAACGAAAAAAACGAATATTGGCCTCATTTTTCATCGTAGACACAGATAATCAGAATAGAAATATAAGTATTTTTTCCATTGAATCACCCCATAAAGTATATATATTCTTGATCAGTATCAACATCCGAGTCGATTGAGCCATTTTCGTCTGCTGTCCGTCCGTCCTTCTATATGAACGGGTCGATCTCAGCAATTATAAGATCTATGAACTATAAATTTGACAAGAAAATTCCTTTATACCACAATCAAGTTTATTTTAAATTTTAAAAAGCTCCCCCATTTCCAGCGAAAAACGAAAAAAACGAATATTGGCCTCATTTTTCATCGTAGACACCTCTAACTGATCAGATGCGTAAAGAATATTATAAAGAAGCAATGCTGAAAGTTTCATCATCATCGGTTAATAAATAAGACAGATAATCAGAATAGAAATATAGAATATAGAAGAAGCAATGCTGAAAGTTTCATCATGATCGGTTAATAAATAAGACAGATAATCAGAATAGAAATATAAGTATTTTTTCCATTGAATCGTTGGGCTTTACGGGCAGGCCATGTGTGCGAGCGAGACTGAGAACGACTGCAGTACATGCAGAAATAAATGAAGCGACGTAATACTCAGCTTTTGTTCGAGTGTGTACACATATGCAAAATCTTCGTCCTATAAGTATGCAAAGACTTCATTTGCGAAATGAGAGTTTCAAAATATTATTTTTTAAATACTTGTTATGTACTTGAATCAATAGACTTATCAAAATACTTTTATTATAGAACCCTTTACAGAGTATTATACTGCCGGTTACGGTCGACTGTAGCCATTTTACACTCTGTACAGGGATATATTAGTTTTGTGCAAAAAGTATGTAACGGGCAAAAGGAAGCATCACCCCATAAAGTATATATATTCTTGATCAGTATCAACATCCGAGTCGATTGAGCCATTTTCGTCTGCTGTCCGTCCGTCCTTCTATATGAACGGGTCGATCTCAGCAATTATAAGATCTATGAACTATAAATTTGACAAGAAAATTCCTTTATACCACAATCAAGTTTATTTTAAATTTTAAAAAGCTCCCCCATTTCCAGCGAAAAACGAAAAAAACAAATATTGGCCTCATTTTTCATCGTAGACACCTCTAACTGATCAGATGCGTAAAGAATATTATAAAGAAGCAATGCTGAAAGTTTCATCATCATCGGTTAATAAATAAGACAGATAATCAGAATAGAAATATAGAATATAGAAGAAGCAATGCTGAAAGTTTCATCATGATCGGTTAATAAATAAGACAGATAATCAGAATAGAAATATAAGTATTTTTTCCATTGAATCGTTGGGCTTTACGGGCAGGCCATGTGTGCGAGCGAGACTGAGAACGACTGCAGTACATGCAGAAATAAATGAAGCGACGTAATACTCAGCTTTTGTTCGAGTGTGTACACATATGCAAAATCTTCGTCCTATAAGTATGCAAAGACTTCATTTGCGAAATGAGAGTTTCAAAATATTATTTTTTAAATACTTGTTATGTACTTGAATCAATAGACTTATCAAAATACTTTTATTATAGAACCCTTTACAGAGTATTATAATCCCGGTTACGGTCGACTGTAGCCATTTTACACTCTGTACAGGGATATATTAGTTTTGTGCAAAAAGTATGTAACGGCCAAAAGGAAGCATCACCCCATAAAGTATATATATTCTTGATCAGTATCAACATCCGAGTCGATTGAGCCATTTTCGTCTGCTGTCCGTCCGTCCTTCTATATGAACGGGTCGATCTCAGCAATTATAAGATCTATGAACTATAAATTTGACAAGAAAATTCCTTTATACCACAATCAAGTTTATTTTAAATTTTAAAAAGCTCCCCCATTTCCAGCGAAAAACGAAAAAAACGAATATTGGCCTCATTTTTCATCGTAGACACAGATAATCAGAATAGAAATATAAGTATTTTTTTCCATTGAATCACCCCATAAAGTATATATATTCTTGATCAGTATCAACATCCGAGTCGATTGAGCCATTTTCGTCTGCTGTCCGTCCGTCCTTCTATATGAACGGGTCGATCTCAGCAATTATAAGATCTATGAACTATAAATTTGACAAGAAAATTCCTTTATACCACAATCAAGTTTATTTTAAATTTTAAAAAGCTCCCCCATTTCCAGCGAAAAACGAAAAAAACGAATATTGGCCTCATTTTTCATCGTAGACACCTCTAACTGATCAGATGCGTAAAGAATATTATAAAGAAGCAATGCTGAAAGTTTCATCATCATCGGTTAATAAATAAGACAGATAATCAGAATAGAAATATAGAATATAGAAGAAGCAATGCTGAAAGTTTCATCATGATCGGTTAATAAATAAGACAGATAATCAGAATAGAAATATAAGTATTTTTTCCATTGAATCGTTGGGCTTTACGGGCAGGCCATGTGTGCGAGCGAGACTGAGAACGACTGCAGTACATGCAGAAATAAATGAAGCGACGTAATACTCAGCTTTTGTTCGAGTGTGTACACATATGCAAAATCTTCGTCCTATAAGTATGCAAAGACTTCATTTGCGAAATGAGAGTTTCAAAATATTATTTTTTAAATACTTGTTATGTACTTGAATCAATAGACTTATCAAAATACTTTTATTATAGAACCCTTTACAGAGTATTATACTGCCGGTTACGGTCGACTGTAGCCATTTTACACTCTGTACAGGGATATATTAGTTTTGTGCAAAAAGTATGTAACGGGCAAAAGGAAGCATGACCCCATAAAGTATATATATTCTTCATCAGTATCAACATCCGAGTCGATTGAGCCATTTTCGTCTGCTGTCCGTCCGACCTTCTATATGAACGGGTCGATCTCAGCAATTATAAGATCAATGAACTATAAATTTGACAAGAAAATTCCTTTATACCACAATCAAGTTTATTTTAAATTTTAAAAAGCTCCCCCATTTCCAGCGAAAAACGAAAAAAACGAATATTGGCCTCATTTTTCATCGTAGACACAGATAATCAGAATAGAAATATAAGTATTTTTTCCATTGAATCACCCCATAAAGTATATATATTCTTGATCAGTATCAACATCCGAGTCGATTGAGCCATTTTCGTCTGCTGTCCGTCCGTCCTTCTATATGAACGGGTCGATCTCAGCAATTATAAGATCTATGAACTATAAATTTGACAAGAAAATTCCTTTATACCACAATCAAGTTTATTTTAAATTTTAAAAAGCTCCCCCATTTCCAGCGAAAAACGAAAAAAACGAATATTGGCCTCATTTTTCATCGTAGACACCTCTAACTGATCAGATGCGTAAAGAATATTATAAAGAAGCAATGCTGAAAGTTTCATCATCATCGGTTAATAAATAAGACAGATAATCAGAATAGAAATATAGAATATAGAAGAAGCAATGCTGAAAGTTTCATCATGATCGGTTAATAAATAAGACAGATAATCAGAATAGAAATATAAGTATTTTTTCCATTGAATCGTTGGGCTTTACGGGCAGGCCATGTGTGCGAGCGAGACTGAGAACGACTGCAGTACATGCAGAAATAAATGAAGCGACGTAATACTCAGCTTTTGTTCGAGTGTGTACACATATGCAAAATCTTCGTCCTATAAGTATGCAAAGACTTCATTTGCGAAATGAGAGTTTCAAAATATTATTTTTTAAATACTTGTTATGTACTTGAATCAATAGACTTATCAAAATACTTTTATTATAGAACCCTTTACAGAGTATTATACTGCCGGTTACGGTCGACTGTAGCCTTTTTACACTCTGTACAGGGATATATTAGTTTTGTGCAAAAAGTATGTAACGGGCAAAAGGAAGCATGACCCCATAAAGTATATATATTCTTGATCAGTATCAACATCCGAGTCGATTGAGCCATTTTCGTCTGCTGTCCGTCCGACCTTCTATATGAACGGGTCGATCTCAGCAATTATAAGATCAATGAACTATAAATTTGACAAGAAAATTCCTTTATACCACAATCAAGTTTATTTTAAATTTTAAAAAGCTCCCCCATTTCCAGCGAAAAACGAAAAAAACAAATATTGGCCTCATTTTTCATCGTAGACACAGATAATCAGAATAGAAATATAAGTATTTTTTCCATTGAATCACCCCATAAAGTATATATATTCTTGATCAGTATCAACATCCGAGTCGATTGAGCCATTTTCGTCTGCTGTCCGTCCGTCCTTCTATATGAACGAGTCGATCTCAGCAATTATAAGATCTATGAACTATAAATTTGACAAGAAAATTCCTTTATACCACAATCAAGTTTATTTTAAATTTTAAAAAGCTCCCCCATTTCCAGCGAAAAACGAAAAAAACGAATATTGGCCTCATTTTTCATCGTAGACACCTCTAACTGATCAGATGCGTAAAGAATATTATAAAGAAGCAATGCTGAAAGTTTCATCATCATCGGTTAATAAATAAGACAGATAATCAGAATAGAAATATAGAATATAGAAGAAGCAATGCTGAAAGTTTCATCATGATCGGTTAATAAATAAGACAGATAATCAGAATAGAAATATAAGTATTTTTTCCATTGAATCGTTGGGCTTTACGGGCAGGCCATGTGTGCGAGCGAGACTGAGAACGACTGCAGTACATGCAGAAATAAATGAAGCGACGTAATACTCAGCTTTTGTTCGAGTGTGTACACATATGCAAAATCTTCGTCCTATAAGTATGCAAAGACTTCATTTGCGAAATGAGAGTTTCAAAATATTATTTTTTAAATACTTGTTATGTACTTGAATCAATAGACTTATCAAAATACTTTTATTATAGAACCCTTTACAGAGTATTATACTGCCGGTTACGGTCGACTGTAGCCATTTTACACTCTGTACAGGGATATATTAGTTTTGTGCAAAAAGTATGTAACGGCCAAAAGGAAGCATCACCCCATAAAGTATATATATTCTTGATCAGTATCAACATCCGAGTCGATTGAGCCATTTTCGTCTGCTGTCCGTCCGTCCTTCTATATGAACGGGTCGATCTCAGCAATTATAAGATCTATGAACTATAAATTTGACAAGAAAATTCCTTTATACCACAATCAAGTTTATTTTAAATTTTAAAAAGCTCCCCCATTTCCAGCGAAAAACGAAAAAAACGAATATTGGCCTCATTTTTCATCGTAGACACAGATAATCAGAATAGAAATATAAGTATTTTTTCCATTGAATCACCCCATAAAGTATATATATTCTTGATCAGTATCAACATCCGAGTCGATTGAGCCATTTTCGTCTGCTGTCCGTCCGTCCTTCTATATGAACGGGTCGATCTCAGCAATTATAAGATCTATGAACTATAAATTTGACAAGAAAATTCCTTTATACCACAATCAAGTTTATTTTAAATTTTAAAAAGCTCCCCCATTTCCAGCGAAAAACGAAAAAAACGAATATTGGCCTCATTTTTCATCGTAGACACCTCTAACTGATCAGATGCGTAAAGAATATTATAAAGAAGCAATGCTGAAAGTTTCATCATCATCGGTTAATAAATAAGACAGATAATCAGAATAGAAATATAGAATATAGAAGAAGCAATGCTGAAAGTTTCATCATGATCGGTTAATAAATAAGACAGATAATCAGAATAGAAATATAAGTATTTTTTCCATTGAATCGTTGGGCTTTACGGGCAGGCCATGTGTGCGAGCGAGACTGAGAACGACTGCAGTACATGCAGAAATAAATGAAGCGACGTAATACTCAGCTTTTGTTCGAGTGTGTACACATATGCAAAATCTTCGTCCTATAAGTATGCAAAGACTTCATTTGCGAAATGAGAGTTTCAAAATATTATTTTTTAAATACTTGTTATGTACTTGAATCAATAGACTTATCAAAATACTTTTATTATAGAACCCTTTACAGAGTATTATACTGCCGGTTACGGTCGACTGTAGCCATTTTACACTCTGTACAGGGATATATTAGTTTTGTGCAAAAAGTATGTAACGGGCAAAAGGAAGCATCACCCCATAAAGTATATATATTCTTGATCAGTATCAACATCCGAGTCGATTGAGCCATTTTCGTCTGCTGTCCGTCCGTCCTTCTATATGAACGGGTCGATCTCAGCAATTATAAGATCTATGAACTATAAATTTGACAAGAAAATTCCTTTATACCACAATCAAGTTTATTTTAAATTTTAAAAAGCTCCCCCATTTCCAGCGAAAAACGAAAAAAACGAATATTGGCCTCATTTTTCATCGTAGACACCTCTAACTGATCAGATGCGTAAAGAATATTATAAAGAAGCAATGCTGAAAGTTTCATCATCATCGGTTAATAAATAAGACAGATAATCAGAATAGAAATATAGAATATAGAAGAAGCAATGCTGAAAGTTTCATCATGATCGGTTAATAAATAAGACAGATAATCAGAATAGAAATATAAGTATTTTTTTCCATTGAATCGTTGGGCTTTACGGGCAGGCCATGTGTGCGAGCGAGACTGAGAACGACTGCAGTACATGCAGAAATAAATGAAGCGACGTAATACTCAGCTTTTGTTCGAGTGTGTACACATATGCAAAATCTTCGTCCTATAAGTATGCAAAGACTTCATTTGCGAAATGAGAGTTTCAAAATATTATTTTTTAAATACTTGTTATGTACTTGAATCAATAGACTTATCAAAATACTTTTATTATAGAACCCTTTACAGAGTATTATACTGCCGGTTACGGTCGACTGTAGCCTTTTTACACTCTGTACAGGGATATATTAGTTTTGTGCAAAAAGTATGTAACGGGCAAAAGGAAGCATCACCCCATAAAGTATATATATTCTTGATCAGTATCAACATCCGAGTCGATTGAGCCATTTTCGTCTGCTGTCCGTCCGTCCTTCTATATGAACGGGTCGATCTCAGCAATTATAAGATCTATGAACTATAAATTTGACAAGAAAATTCCTTTATACCACAATCAAGTTTATTTTAAATTTTAAAAAGCTCCCCCATTTCCAGCGAAAAACGAAAAAAACGAATATTGGCCTCATTTTTCATCGTAGACACCTCTAACTGATCAGATGCGTAAAGAATATTATAAAGAAGCAATGCTGAAAGTTTCATCATCATCGGTTAATAAATAAGACAGATAATCAGAATAGAAATATAGAATATAGAAGAAGCAATGCTGAAAGTTTCATCATGATCAGTTAATAAATAAGACAGATAATCAGAATAGAAATATAAGTATTTTTTCCATTGAATCGTTGGGCTTTACGGGCAGGCCATGTGTGCGAGCGAGACTGAGAACGACTGCAGTACATGCAGAAATAAATGAAGCGACGTAATACTCAGCTTTTGTTCGAGTGTGTACACATATGCAAAATCTTCGTCCTATAAGTATGCAAAGACTTCATTTGCGAAATGAGAGTTTCAAAATATTATTTTTTAAATACTTGTTATGTACTTGAATCAATAGACTTATCAAAATACTTTTATTATAGAACCCTTTACAGAGTATTATACTGCCGGTTACGGTCGACTGTAGCCATTTTACACTCTGTACAGGGATATATTAGTTTTGTGCAAAAAGTATGTAACGGGCAAAAGGAAGCATCACCCCATAAAGTATATATATTCTTGATCAGTATCAACATCCGAGTCGATTGAGCCATTTTCGTCTGCTGTCCGTCCGTCCTTCTATATGAACGGGTCGATCTCAGCAATTATAAGATCTATGAACTATAAATTTGACAAGAAAATTCCTTTATACCACAATCAAGTTTATTTTAAATTTTAAAAAGCTCCCCCATTTCCAGCGAAAAACGAAAAAAACGAATATTGGCCTCATTTTTCATCGTAGACACAGATAATCAAAATAGAAATATAAGTATTTTTTCCATTGAATCACCCCATAAAGTATATATATTCTTGATCAGTATCAACATCCGAGTCGATTGAGCCATTTTCGTCTGCTGTCCGTCCGTCCTTCTATATGAACGGGTCGATCTCAGCAATTATAAGATCTATGAACTATAAATTTGACAAGAAAATTCCTTTATACCACAATCAAGTTTATTTTAAATTTTAAAAAGCTCCCCCATTTCCAGCGAAAAACGAAAAAAACGAATATTGGCCTCATTTTTCATCGTAGACACCTCTAACTGATCAGATGCGTAAAGAATATTATAAAGAAGCAATGCTGAAAGTTTCATCATCATCGGTTAATAAATAAGCAGATAATCAGAATAGAAATATAGAATATAGAAGAAGCAATGCTGAAAGTTTCATCATGATCGGTTAATAAATAAGACAGATAATCAGAATAGAAATATAAGTATTTTTTCCATTGAATCGTTGGGCTTTACGGGCAGGCCATGTGTGCGAGCGAGACTGAGAACGACTGCAGTACATGCAGAAATAAATGAAGCGACGTAATACTCAGCTTTTGTTCGAGTGTGTACACATATGCAAAATCTTCGTCCTATAAGTATGCAAAGACTTCATTTGCGAAATGAGAGTTTCAAAATATTATTTTTTAAATACTTGTTATGTACTTGAATCAATAGACTTATCAAAATACTTTTATTATAGAACCCTTTACAGAGTATTATACTGCCGGTTACGGTCGACTGTAGCCATTTTACACTCTGTACAGGGATATATTAGTTTTGTGCAAAAAGTATGTAACGGGCAAAAGGAAGCATCACCCCATAAAGTATATATATTCTTGATCAGTATCAACATCCGAGTCGATTGAGCCATTTTCGTCTGCTGTCCGTCCGTCCTTCTATATGAACGGGTCGATCTCAGCAATTATAAGATCTATGAACTATAAATTTGACAAGAAAATTCCTTTATACCACAATCAAGTTTATTTTAAATTTTAAAAAGCTCCCCCATTTCCAGCGAAAAACGAAAAAAACGAATATTGGCCTCATTTTTCATCGTAGACACCTCTAACTGATCAGATGCGTAAAGAATATTATAAAGAAGCAATGCTGAAAGTTTCATCATCATCGGTTAATAAATAAGACAGATAATCAGAATAGAAATATAGAATATAGAAGAAGCAATGCTGAAAGTTTCATCATGATCGGTTAATAAATAAGACAGATAATCAGAATAGAAATATAAGTATTTTTTCCATTGAATCGTTGGGCTTTACGGGCAGGCCATGTGTGCGAGCGAGACTGAGAACGACTGCAGTACATGCAGAAATAAATGAAGCGACGTAATACTCAGCTTTTGTTCGAGTGTGTACACATATGCAAAATCTTCGTCCTATAAGTATGCAAAGACTTCATTTGCGAAATGAGAGTTTCAAAATATTATTTTTTAAATACTTGTTATGTACTTGAATCAATAGACTTATCAAAATACTTTTATTATAGAACCCTTTACAGAGTATTATACTGCCGGTTACGGTCGACTGTAGCCATTTTACACTCTGTACAGGGATATATTAGTTTTGTGCAAAAAGTATGTAACGGGCAAAAGGAAGCATCACCCCATAAAGTATATATATTCTTGATCAGTATCAACATCCGAGTCGATTGAGCCATTTTCGTCTGCTGTCCGTCCGTCCTTCTATATGAACGGGTCGATCTCAGCAATTATAAGATCTATGAACTATAAATTTGACAAGAAAATTCCTTTATACCACAATCAAGTTTATTTTAAATTTTAAAAAGCTCCCCCATTTCCAGCGAAAAACGAAAAAAACGAATATTGGCCTCATTTTTCATCGTAGACACAGATAATCAGAATAGAAATATAAGTATTTTTTCCATTGAATCACCCCATAAAGTATATATATTCTTGATCAGTATCAACATCCGAGTCGATTGAGCCATTTTCGTCTGCTGTCCGTCCGTCCTTCTATATGAACGGGTCGATCTCAGCAATTATAAGATCTATGAACTATAAATTTGACAAGAAAATTCCTTTATACCACAATCAAGTTTATTTTAAATTTTAAAAAGCTCCCCCATTTCCAGCGAAAAACGAAAAAAACGAATATTGGCCTCATTTTTCATCGTAGACACCTCTAACTGATCAGATGCGTAAAGAATATTATAAAGAAGCAATGCTGAAAGTTTCATCATCATCGGTTAATAAATAAGACAGATAATCAGAATAGAAATATAGAATATAGAAGAAGCAATGCTGAAAGTTTCATCATGATCGGTTAATAAATAAGACAGATAATCAGAATTAGAAATATAAGTATTTTTTCCATTGAATCGTTGGGCTTTACGGGCAGGCCATGTGTGCGAGCGAGACTGAGAACGACTGCAGTACATGCAGAAATAAATGAAGCGACGTAATACTCAGCTTTTGTTCGAGTGTGTACACATATGCAAAATCTTCGTCCTATAAGTATGCAAAGACTTCATTTGCGAAATGAGAGTTTCAAAATATTATTTTTTAAATACTTGTTATGTACTTGAATCAATAGACTTATCAAAATACTTTTATTATAGAACCCTTTACAGAGTATTATACTGCCGGTTACGGTCGACTGTAGCCATTTTACACTCTGTACAGGGATATATTAGTTTTGAGCAAAAAGTATGTAACGGGCAAAAGGAAGCATCACCCCATAAAGTATATATATTCTTGATCAGTATCAACATCCGAGTCGATTGAGCCATTTTCGTCTGCTGTCCGTCCGTCCTTCTATATGAACGGGTCGATCTCAGCAATTATAAGATCTATGAACTATAAATTTGACAAGAAAATTCCTTTATACCACAATCAAGTTTATTTTAAATTTTAAAAAGCTCCCCCATTTCCAGCGAAAAACGAAAAAAACGAATATTGGCCTCATTTTTCATCGTAGACACCTCTAACTGATCAGATGCGTAAAGAATATTATAAAGAAGCAATGCTGAAAGTTTCATCATCATCGGTTAATAAATAAGACAGATAATCAGAATAGAAATATAGAATATAGAAGAAGCAATGCTGAAAGTTTCATCATGATCGGTTAATAAATAAGACAGATAATCAGAATAGAAATATAAGTATTTTTTCCATTGAATCGTTGGGCTTTACGGGCAGGCCATGTGTGCGAGCGAGACTGAGAACGACTGCAGTACATGCAGAAATAAATGAAGCGACGTAATACTCAGCTTTTGTTCGAGTGTGTACACATATGCAAAATCTTCGTCCTATAAGTATGCAAAGACTTCATTTGCGAAATGAGAGTTTCAAAATATTATTTTTTAAATACTTGTTATGTACTTGAATCAATAGACTTATCAAAATACTTTTATTATAGAACCCTTTACAGAGTATTATACTGCCGGTTACGGTCGACTGTAGCCTTTTTACACTCTGTACAGGGATATATTAGTTTTGAGCAAATAGTATGTAACGGGCAAAAGGAAGCATCACCCCATAAAGTATATATATTCTTGATCAGTATCAACATCCGAGTCGATTGAGCCATTTTCGACTGCTGTCCGTCCGTCCTTCTATATGAACGGGTCGATCTCAGCAATTATAAGATCTATGAACTATAAATTTGACAAGAAAATTCCTTTATACCACAATCAAGTTTATTTTAAATTTTAAAAAGCTCCCCCATTTCCAGCGAAAAACGAAAAAAACGAATATTGGCCTCATTTTTCATCGTAGACACCTCTAACTGATCAGATGCGTAAAGAATATTATAAAGAAGCAATGCTGAAAGTTTCATCATCATCGGTTAATAAATAAGACAGATAATCAGAATAGAAATATAGAATATAGAAGAAGCAATGCTGAAAGTTTCATCATGATCAGTTAATAAATAAGACAGATAATCAGAATAGAAAAATAAAGAATTTTTCCATTGAATCGTTGGGGTTTACGGGGGGGCAAGGTGTGGGAGGGGGACAAAGAACGACGGCAGTACATGCAGAAATAAATGAAGCGACGTAATACTCAGCTTTTGTTCGAGTGTGTACACATATGCAAAATCTTCGTCCTATAAGTATGCAAAGACTTCATTTGCGAAATGAGAGTTTCAAAATATTATTTTTTAAATACTTGTTATGTACTTGAATCAATAGACTTATCAAAATACTTTTATTATAGAACCCTTTACAGAGTATTATACTGCCGGTTACGGTCGACTGTAGCCATTTTACACT
>JAEIFK010000309.1:0-29040 GCA_018901825.1 Drosophila funebris
TGACAACGAACCCATAGGAACTTCAAGCTGTAACGAGAAAAGTCAGCGAAAAAATAGCCAATAAACAGAATACTGACTTGAAATATCACAATCAAATTAAAGAAATATGACGCATGGGAAGTAGTTTATGTCAGGATAGATAAAAGACTAGGTTCGAAACTAACCCCAAGATATAAAAAGGAAATAGTCCAAGAAGATAGGAACACAACAATAAAGACAGTCTCGGGGAAAATCGTTCATAAAAATAATATTAAGTTATAATATCCGTTCGCAGGTTACTTATCTTGCCAACATGTTTCGGACTGGCTACCATACTCACTCCCAACTCATGCCTATAACAAGCTTTCACATTTGTATAGATATTCAATCAAAAGCTGAGTGTTACGACACTTAATTTACTTATGCTTGTGTCGCATTAGTTCGCTATCTCGCTCGCACACATATGCACACATGGTAAGCAGACGCATGTACCACAGTCGTTCGCCGTCTCGCTCGCACATATATGCTGCCTGCTCTTCTACGATTCAATGAAAAAATAACTTTAATTTCTTTGTTGATTTTCTGTCTTATTTATAAACCGATCTTGATGAAACTTTCAGCGTTCCTTCTATATATCATTCTTAACGCACTTGTTATGTTAGAAGTGTCTACGTTGAGAAATGTGGCCATAATTGTTTTTTTTTTTAATTGCGGGGGTGGTGGGATCTCGATCTGGAGAGGGTATACAGGAACCTTCATGGCTAATTTGGTGTCTCTAGCTCTTATAATTGCTGAGATCGACGCGTTCATACAGACAGACGGACAGACATACGGACATGGCTCAATCGACTCGGCCATTGATACTGATTAAGAATATATATACTTTATTGGGTCCGAGATGCCTATTATAATTAATAAAATAAACAAACAACTCGAAAATAACAATAGACTTTAATAATAAACAAGGCACTCAATGACAGAATTAAACAATTAAGCTTAATAACCACTAATATTATAAAGGCCACTTCAGAGAATAATAATTTCATAGACGAAAAAAATCTCTCTATTGAAATATAATATACATATTAAAAGAAGAACTAAACAACCTAATTCATGTCATAGATTGGGCAAAGACAGACACCATAAGTTCCATTATATTATCAGAATACGAAATTGAAAAAATCGAACAATTATTCAATGAAGAGATTATTTTCATGAACATAGAAGAACTACTAGAATTTACCAAAATAAAAATAGCCACCAACGGTAGAAATCTGTTGTACATTAATAGCATACCTTTTATTACCAATGAAACCAGTATACACACACTATTAAAACCAATAAAAATTGGCAAAATAATTTACGACATAAAATACACGAAAATTATTCAATGTAACCAAATAACCTACGGCCTAAAAGAAAATTGTGAAACCCATAATGATAAGTCAATTTGTAACAAAGTAAATCTAGTAGACCTAAGCAACGATACATGCATTACATTACTGAAAAGCCGCACGCCAAACTGCAAGATCATCAATAGCCAGCATATAGCAGACCACGAGGAAATCCTGACCGACACCATCCTCTTGAACGACTTTAGGGGCACCGTGTCCATCGACAACGAAGAGACTACCTTGGACGGAACGTTTCTAATCCAAACCCAGAACTCCACAATCATCATAGCGAACGACCTATACGAGACCAAGATGATGACGAGGCTGCACCTCCAGTGCTACAACTCCAAGCACGAGAGAGCAAGGTAGAGGAAGTTCTTTCACTACAAATGCTTAAGGAATTCAACATCAATAACACCAAGCAGCTCGAAATGATAAGAGACGATAACACCACGACAGCAACGATCAACTTCACGGTGTCAGGGACTCTGCTCTTGGCACTCATCGCAGTAATTGGTTGGGTAGTAAGACAAAAACTATTCAACAGGAGCCACCAGACACCAAGCACGAGAGAGCAAGGTAGAGGAAGTTCTTTCACTACAAATGCTTAAGGAATTCAACACCAATAACACCAAGGAGCTCGAAATGATAAGAGACGATAACACCACGACAGCAACGATCAACGTCACGGTGTCAGGGACTCTGCTCTTGGCACATCATCGCAGTAATTGGTTGGGTAGTAAGACAAAAACTATTCAAGAGGACCCACCAGACAAGCAGGGAGGTCGAAACACCAGAAACAATGACGAAGACTCCTGCAAGACCAATACAGAAACGATTCTGCATCGCATCCGAGGACGTCTGCATCTAAAGGGGGAGGAGTTAAGGCCAAACATTATGAGAACACTAAGACAGTCAAAACCAAATCACGACTCTAGCGCATGTAGCACATCCAACATGCGCAGATAGTCAGCATATTGGTAACAAGAACAACAAGCCTAGCATAGCCCAACAAGAACTGCAAGCCCAGCGCAACCCAATGCCAAATAACGAACAGGTGCATTGACTCCAGCCAAGGCGGCAGCGAATCCGCCACGCGCGCTGCATCAACAGAATGTCTGCACTGGCCAAATCGTGGGAATGCCAACGACACCCGACACCTAAGTAAACAACGGCAGCAGCGACAACGGCAGCAGCAGAGGTTTCGTTAATAATTAGTTTTGATTGTTTAATTGTTCTAATTCAATTGTAATAAAGGCCTGTTGGCTGTATTTTTTAATAACCAAAAACTCGAATGAATTAATTCACATACAAACAGACATATGGCGCAATCATATGGAAATTAGAATTCATTTTGCAAGTGAGCACATTCTCGCCGAAAAGCTGAGTTTTGTGTCACTTCAAAATTCATACTGCTTGCCGACAATTATAATGTAATGTAATGTATGCAGAGATTTGTAAAAAGTAATCATTTATTATGATATTTGTAATATTAGATAGAGTTTGCCTTTCAGGAATTGATTATTCTAATGATCATTTGCATTTTAAATATTGGCGAGCAAGTGAAGTCCATGAAAAAACTGAGATGTTTTTTTTTTCATTGCATCGTTGCGGTTGCGTCAAGCAGCACATGTGTGCGAGCGAGACAGCGATCGTCCAGACGTATTTGAAATGACGTAGCACTCAGCTTTTCATCGAAAACTTCCTGATATAAGCATACAAAGAATTCATATGCTAAATGACAGTTTCAAAAAGAGTATGTATTTGCTTCTATAATAATCAAAGTACGTATTATCAAAATAATTTTATTATAGAAGCCTGTTCAGGGTATTATACTGTCGGTTGTGGTTGACTCTAGCCTTTCCGACTGATTTTATGTAAAAAAAAAAAAGAAGAAATATTCACTTCACATCCAAAATTTTATAATAAGCAAAAGGAATCGACCAAGACTCGAACTCAGGATCTACTGAATGCTGTGCCAAAGTTCTAGCAACTGCGCCATTGCAAATGACTTCGGACCTTGACAAATGCAGATCATATTCTTACATTCCTCTCATTATCCGATTGGCAAGTTTCTATTGTTTCAATGATTCTCCCTGAATATCGTTCACTCTTAGAAGAGAGGGGGAATAGAGAGCGGCGGGAACTGAGAGCAATGCCGTTACATTTATTGCATTGCTGCGTATGTGTGTATATACAAGTTAACCTGTAACGATATGTTGCCGTATCGCACAAAGTCGCTAGCGTGGAAATGCCGACCTAAGCAGTTAGGGTCAGCGCTCCAAGGGCATTTGCACTTTGGCGAACGTCGCAATGTAACATCATGCACGAGGCGCATGGTCTGAATTCTCGAGAGCAGCGGCAGCTTCATTCAAAGCTTCGTTAATTCATATTTTTTTAGTCTTGATAATAATTAGTCCCGAGTCAGACGTATTGTTGCCGTTGTCCACGTCTCAAGGGCTTATACAGATATAAGTCAGAGTATTACTCTGAAATAATCATTGAATAAATCGGGGCGCTCGCCCGTTCATCTCAGTTACATACAAATATTTGAAATCAAATTTGTAACAAAACTTTGTTATTTCTGCTTTTTATGACATATGGGAAAAATTAATAACATATATGTAAATAAAATAATAGTAAGCAGTTAATATATATATATATATATATATCGAATAGGCTACAGTCGACCGCATTCGACAGTATAATATCTTGTACAGGCTTCTATATTAAAATTATGTTGATAATAGGTATTTTGATTAAAATAAAAGTAAGAACATAACAGGTGTTTAACGAATACCCTTTTGAAACTCTCATTTTTTTGCATATATATTCTTTGCATGCTTATATGTAGCAGTTAACTTTCACATATGTATTTATACATATTCAATCAAAAGCTGAGTGTTACGACACTTAATTTACTTAAGCTTGTGTCGCAATACTTCCCTATCTCGCTCGCACAAATATGCACACATGGTAAGCAGACGCATGTACCACAGTCGTTCGCTGTCTCGCTCGCACACATGTGCTGCCTGCTGCTCTACGATTCCGTGGAAAAATAACTTTTATTGCTGATTATCTGTCTTATTTACAAACCGATCTTGATGAAACTTTCAGCGTTCCTTCTATATAACATTCTAAACGCACCTGTTAAGTTAGAAGTGTCTACGTTGATGTGGCTATTATTCGTTTTTTTTTTTTCAAATTGCGGGGGAAGGGGGAGGTATCCAAAATTTAAAATAAACTTGATCTGCGTATGGTATACAGGAACCTTGATGCCAAATTTGGTGTCTCTAGCTCTTATAGTTGCTGAGATCGACGCGTTCATACAGACGGACATGGCTCAATCGACGCGGCTGTTGATACTGATCAAGAATATATATACTTTATAGGGTCGGAGATGCCTCCTTCTGCCTGTTACAAAAATTTTTTCACAAATTTAATATATCCCTGTACAGGGTATAAAAAAACTGAATTGAAAAATGGCCAGCACCGAGACTTGAACTCGCGTACTCGCAGAATGTCTTGTTTTTGTTTTTGTTACATTTAATGCAATTAATTGTCGCTAAAGCTGTCATGAACTTGTGATAATTAGTAATCTTATTAAATGTTTCGTTTAAGGTCCGATCTTCATGAAATTTTCACAAAACTGAAGTATGTAGATATATATGAAGTCTATTTTTCGATTTGAGTGGGCGCAAGAACCTTTGGGTACCGGGTCTAAATAGGGTATAATAACTAGGTGCACATTTATTTAACAAGAATATATATATGTCGTGACACGCCCGTCGGGCGCCACTCATCTCTAATTCATTACCTGTTATTTAGTTCCATTATTTCTTATGTTATGAGCGAGACAAGGCTATCTGTTTCTGAACGTGGTCCCTTGAGTTGCAGAGTGTGTGTGAATGTGCAGGATGGCGATAGTATGGAAAGCTAAATTTTCAGTATTGCTATTCGCGAACATCGACAGTGAAAGCAATCAGAAGGGAACTCTTTATCCATACACCGACCTTCCTCCGACATCAGAAGTGGTATACGTGCCAGCTTCTACATGGAGAGCATTCTGGAGAGCAGTTGCGGGGAGTTCTTGATTTACAAAATCGCAATATGATCGAATTTCTGAAAACAATGCAAGCTACGATACAAGCGTAGCAGCAAAGGCATGACGTCACCTTGCCTAAATTCAACCCTGATACTGCTGGAATGGATGTTACGAAATGGTGTGCGACTACCGACATAATATTATCGGAGCACCCACTGAAGGGTAGTAATCTTATTATTGCACTAAATAATGCAATGGAGGGGATCGCATCGCAATGGTTAACGCAAATCTCCTATCCTGGCATGAAATGGAGTGAGTTTCGGAATTTGCTTCTTCAGCGCTTCGAAAACGAAGAGACCCCGACGGCCGGCGCTAAACAGCCGCCCAGCCGACGACGAATGTCTCGCAGTCTACACAAGTCGGTTAGTGCCGACATTGACCACGAAAGGGCGAAACATAAATTACGAAGCAGTCGCTGTTTTTGCCATACATGCACATGTGGCGAATATCGATAGCCGTTTGCAGCGAGTTGTTTTCACATCACATTTCGAGGAGCAGACGTGACGATAACGCTGGATCAGACCAAAAAGAAGAGAAGAGTGACATCTATGGTCTGTAATTTTTGCGTGAGAAGTCAAACGTTACGTGCTACAAATGTGGTCAATAGGGCACTTTTCAAACCAAATGCTCAAGTAATGGGACAGCAGCTAAATCGGGAACGATCCCGCAGAAGAGCATTAACCAGTGTTTTGTTGGAGAACCAAAATGGAACAACGAGGTGAGCTCTGCCCAATTTATTACGATTCTGGCTCCGAGTGTTCGCTGGTTAAGGAGACAATCTGTAAAAAATTGTCCGGCAAGCTTATTAATAATATTGTAATGTTGAAGGGTATTTGCGATAGCGGATTATATAGTACGTTGCAGATTTTAAGTCAAGTTTCTATGAACGAAAATATTATTGAAATATTGTTCCATGTTGTAAAAGATATGCTATTGAAAAATGACATCCCGGTCGAGAGATACTCAGCCAGGACTTTAATGTTATTATCGCGCCGGATAAGTTTGAAATTGTTAAATTAAACATTTTCATTATTATCTACTTGCTTGCGATTTCGTTCTGTACACCGATTGTAATTCATTGAAGGCTTTTCGTACCAAAATTGATTTGACTCCAAGTGTACGTCTCAGGTGGGTCTATTTACAAACGTTCAATTTCGTCGTTGAATACAGAGAAGGAAAGCGTATGGCTCATGTTGAATCTTTGTCCCAAAATTTATTGCCTCCTGATTCTCATCCAGCTGTACCTAAAATTCATGAAAAGCGAGTAAATTTCACTGAAATTTCTAGGGACTGGTTTTTTCGCCAATCAGCGTTTATATCCTGAAATCATTAAAATTGTCGCTAAATTAAACTCTGATGAATTCTCTGAAGATTTGGCCAAAACATAACGCAAGGTACTACGAAATGGTAGAACACGTTGTTCGCCGGATGTGCCACGAGCGTTTAAATGGTCAGTAATAAATGAAGTGCACGAATCAATCATGCATCTCGGTTGGCAAAAGACACTCGACAAAGTTTGTCAATATTATTATACAAAGACCAGTATAACTTGGCAGTTCACATCGACATTACGGGATAACTAAGCGGCAAAAGTGATTATAGTTCAGATCGGTGCTTACACAAAATACGTTTATTTGTATCACGTTCAAAAATTAAATGCTGAAAGTCTGTGAAATGTGCCATAACATTATTTGGCGTAACGAATCGCATCATAGCAGACCAGGGTAGATGTTTCGCTAGTTCGAAATATTCAAAGTTTTGTGATTCGCAAAAAATTTAACTTCATTCCATGGCCAAGTTGAACGTGTCATGAGCACGCTGAAAAATTTATTGACTGCGGTCGAAGCGAGCCATCGATCTTGGCAAGACGCTCTTGGCGAAGTACAGCTTGCATTAAAGTGTGCAATTATCGGTAAATCCCTTAGAAATGTTGATCGGAAAAGAAACTCGATCCCTGGGATTGGTTCCTCCGTTTGAAACCGAAGTGGAAATAGATTTGGTTAGCAATAGAGCTAACTCTACTGATTGAATGACATCTGAAAAATCAAAAGAGTCTTTGTGATTGTTAATATTAATTTATTAACAATAAAATTATTTTGGTGGCCTTTAAATTGAATTACGGCTGCGATTGTGCGTGTTACAATTCTATTTAGACAACTGCAACTAACTTCAAATTTCTTCTTAAGCCTAGCTTAACTTGTGGTGGCGAAGCGAGTCGAATTCGCTCTCAGAGCGAATGACGAAAACTTTATTGCGCTCTCACTTTTCAAGTTATGCAACTCTTAACTTAACTTCGAAAATAATGCTAGCAATTCAAGATAAAAAACACGCCGAAGTGCGGCGACATCGGCCCCCATGAAGCACTGGGCTTCATCCACTTGGAAGCCACGTCAATTTGTGGATCGGTCTCTTGCAGCTGCTTCGGTGCACGACGCCATCTCTCTTGTGTGCCGCAGTCACTCTGTCGACCAGCCAACTCTGGGGCGGCAGATTGTCCTCTGCGCTGATCGTGGGCAATGGGCCTCCTCGACGGCCGACAAAACTTTGTAGTAGTGCGGGATACGATTTCTCGAACGGCATTCGAAAAGTCATGCAGATTGGGCAATAAAAATCAACGCCGCAAATAGAGAATGGGCGGAGTTCTCGGAGTCGGTCTGCTGGCAAATTACCCATTATTACGGTTAGCAGACGAGGCTTGCATTTGAAGCAAAGGATGAAGGATCTCACTGACTGACGACAAACCTCTTCATTAAATGGGGGTATCTAATATAGCTTGTAGAATAATAGCGAGCTTTTAGGAAGGAGCATCGGAAACTTAGCATCGTATGAAAGAGGAGCATTGGCAAGTCGTCCCCCACTCGCAACATCTTAAAAGGAGCAAAAAGATCCGTTATACTCATGGATAAACGGATTGAGTCGCTGTAGGCTATGACCTACACGCATGCCTTTTCGAACCCTATGTATGCCAGCATTACCAGGTGCTGGTTAACCGACCAGAAATCTCTTGGTTCCCTCAGAAATGAAGGACCATCAAACCAAATCGATGTAGTTAATTCGTCAACATCGCAGCCTCTCGAAACGATATCTGCTGGGTTCTGTTTTGTCGGTACATGGCGCCATTCAGCCTTCTCTGTCCACTCTTGGATTTCAGCCACACGGTTCGACACAAATGTTGCCAAGGAAGAAGGATGTGACTTAATCAAATGAAGCGTAACTTCAGAATCAGACCAAAGAACAGTCCACTCAATCGGTAATCTTATTAGATTTCTTATTCGGTGACAGAGCTCTGCTAGAAGGTGAGCCGCGCACAGCTCAAGTCTAGGAAGAGTCTTAGTCTTGAGGGGGGCTACTTTGGACTTAGATGTCAACAAGGAAACATGACAGCCTTCTGCAGTATGACTACGTATATAAACGCATGCGCCAAACGCTCGCATTGAGGCGTCGGCGAAGCCATGAATCTCGATCGGTATCGTTGGCTCTGTAAAAAACGTATCGTGGTATCCCAATTCCTTGCAACTAAATCAAAGTTAACTTCAGCTGCTTCCACGAATTGTCTAAGCTTAGAGGGATAGACTCATCACAGCCTAGCTTTTGAAGCCAGAGCTCTTGCAGCAGGATCTTTGCCTTGATAATCAGACGGCTTACCAGACCAAGCGGATCAAATAATCGCGACGAAACCGAGAGAATGTTCCGTTTAGTCGCTTTAAGACCCATAAATGAATTGTTTATCTTAAATTAAAAGACGTCTTCATTTGGCAACCACAACACGCCTAGTGCTTTGGTTGAGTCAGACTCTGAGATCGTTATCGGCTTTGCTGCATTTGTTGCGGAGAACTCAAGAGAAGTCGAAAACCATTTGGTTAGTTCGAAACCTGCGCCTTTCAGGAGTTGCGCAACCGCAGACTTGATCATCTGAAGGTTCTCAACGCAAGCAGTACCAGTTAAAAGATCATCGACATAAAAGTCGTGCCTGATAACGTCAGCAGCTTTTGGTTGTGAAGATTCCACCATGTCACTAAGCTTTGTCAAACACCGTATAGCCAAAAATGGGGCAGGCGCAGTGCCGTAAGTTACGGTGTTTAACCTGAAAGACCTCAAAGAGTCAGATGGGTTCTTTCTCCATACTACTAGCTGGAAATTTCGATCTGCTTCTTGCACCATGACTTGCCGGTACATCTTTTTGGTGTCAGTTATCAGTGCATACTTATGCAGTCTAAATCGAAGCTTCGTTGATGTGCGTTGTGGTCTAAGAACACACTGATGCGGAATGAAGTATTGAGGCGTTCTTGGAATCTGGCTGCCAATTTCAGACATATGACCAAGTGAAATTCCATGAATTCCAAGTACATACGCTTAAGCTCAGGATCACGAGTTAAGCGTTTCTCAAGCGACAAAAAACGACGCTTGACAACTTCGAAAGAGTTACCAAGCTGATTTGGATCAGACTTAAATGGTAGTCGTACTTCAAATCGACCTGACGGGAATATTTTTAAATTATCTAGAAAGTGGCTCTCACATAACTGGTCCTCAACTGTTCGCACCTTTTTGACCGAAGGCAATTCTTACAATGACCAAAATTTCTGCAATGCTGTGTCTATAGAGGTATATGTCTCTTCCTGACAACTCAGGTTTACTACCTGACCTGTCTTCGGACCTGTAGGCGTATATCGCCCTAACACGATCCATCCCAAAACAGAGAACTTCAAAGAACGTCTCAGCTCCGATGAGCATGTCGATCTTCTGGGGCTTGTGGAAATATGGGTCAGCTAATTGCAGGTTCTCAGGGATTTTCCAGCCACTGACATTGACCGTGTGGTCAGGCTGCTGCCCAGAAATGGTATTTAAGATCCAAAGATCCAGCGAGAACTCACTGCAATTGACTCTCGACTTCACCACAGAATGTATCTTGCTCTTAACTTGTGTGTTGCACTCAGCAATCCCAAGCAAGCTGATACTAGCCTCTTCTCTACGCAGCTGCAATCGTTGAGCTAGCTCGTCTGTTACGCAATTGATTTGCGACCCAGAATCAAGCAGAGCCCTGTCCAAAATGAAATCGCCACTTTCCGTTTTGACACTAACAACTGCTGTGGCTACGATCACACTATCAGACGAATTCGCATGCATAGCATGTGATGTGATGCAGCAGCGTATTATGTGATCGACTGCATACTCTGCATTTGTTCGCCTTACATCTGGCGACAGTGTGTCCCTTCCGAAGACAATTAATGCATAATGGAGCTGCCTTAGCGAACTCGAAACGCTGTTACACTGATTGTGCAGCATATGCAGAACAAGTCAATATTGTATGGTCTTCGGAACTACAATATAAGCATTTAGGGGACACCTGGTCGTTTCTAACACTGGCCACAGAACATGAAAACAAACTGCAATTATTGTTTTTGGAAGCAGTCTTTGGCTCTGACTTAGCGTTATCGGCTCCAGCAATTAAGTGCTGATATGTACGATTCAAGACTGCTTCGCAATCACTCCACATTGGAATGGTTGTATAATCGAGTTGGTCTTCCCATTTGGCATTGGTCATTGGATCAACGCTGTTCATTACAAGGTGAACGATGATTGCGTTGGAAATCATTTTATCGTCACCTATCGAGAGAAGTGAGCAGCAGCAGCAGAAGGCTGCGATATTTTTGGTAGGCCAAAGAGAGCGTTAATATTATCATTAAATATTAGACAATCATTGTCGTACACTGTGGGGTCGGGAGTTCTGCCTACATGGTAAAGTGTCTGATCGGTTTCAACTTGGCGAAGCCCAGCTCGATCCATGCTGGCAAGCTTCAAGCATCTCACCGCCTCCACGTGGCGGCCCCGGGAAGCGGCTCGGTCAGCCGACAGAGCTCTTGCTAAGGTGAGAAGGCCGAAACCCAGCACGCTTCTGTACTCGAATCGAGCGGCGTCCTGGTTAGCGTCTGTTCCACATTGGACGGCTACACAGATGTCTTTCTCCAGATCGGTAGACAATAAAGAAGATCGACCGCTGATGACTAGAGCATTCCAACACCTCAGTACCCAGATTGAACCGCTGGCGAAATGGCTGTTGGGCTAATGCTGCAGTTACCTCCGTCCTATTAAAACTTGGCGAGTCTTTAAGTACGTTCGAATCACATCATCATTAAGTTGAGATGCAGGTGCAGTTGAGAGAACTCCTGCTTAGTGTCCGTCCTGGCTCTGAACACTTGCACCCATAAAGTCTTGTGTTAACCCTCGCATGGACCTCACTGCTTGCAAAGGGACCCATGAGGACATGGTACACTTGAGAGGAGATAGCGGCTTAAAGTTTGGACCCAACAACATGAATACTCCAACTCAAATAAACAAAGATGCTGAAATACCCAGTGTATTTCGTAGAATTGCCCTTATGGCAAGATCACCAGTGGCGAAGCAAAGATGTGATCAGAAAGATGAGGAAGTGGGCAGGTCGAAGCAACTGACCCCAAACAACGCACGTCAGGATAGGAACGAACCATCAGTCAGCACGGCGACGATGGAAAGGTGCACTCCATCATTGGATACACCTCAGTCACGCCAGCCTGTTAACCAGGAGCATAGTTCCCCAAGACAGGAACTAATACTTAAGATGAGAGCGTTAGAGGAAGAATCTCTATTGCAATGCAAAGCAGTGCTACATAAGATGAAGCAGGCTATGCGCAAACAAAGGAACATAAGCATGGATGTCAAGGACGGCACGTCGGAGCTAAGCGAGCTCCTCGACGTAATCGCAAGCTACAGAAATAGCTGGAAGAGCGCCGAAAAAGATAGAACCGAGGACCTTCGGAAAAGGCAGAAAAAGGCAACAGAGGACGCGAACGCCACTCCGATCTCTGTTTTGCAAAAGAGAATAGCCACTAGCCCGGCACTACAGGAAGCAAACAAGAAGCCGCGGAACACATCTATGACTGCAGATTTTCAATTAGTGACACGAAAGAAAATAGCTAAGAAAAGAGAACAAGAGAAGATCGCAAAAGATAGTCAAAAGAGAGAGCCTGAAAAAACAGACATGGCAAGTAAGTCTAGAGTGCGAAGCCACCCAGATGCTGTGCCGATCAAACCAGCTGAAGGTAAGAGCTACGCCCAAGTACTCGGTGAGCTACGTGGGAACGTCAAGCCAGAGGATGATGAAGTGCTCGATCAGGAGAACAAAAACGGGGGATATGCTAGTGGAGTTAACTAAAGGAAGCAAAACCCAAAAGCTTGGCGACGCAATAAAAGGTTTGTTGAAGGAAACGGCTACGGTAAAGGTACTCAGGCCAACCGTTAAAATCGAAGTCCGAGATCTGGACAGCTTCACCGAGGAATCAGAAGTCAAGTCCGCAATATCGGAAGTGACAAATGGCTCTGCTGAAGATATACGAGTACGGCTAACAGGTGTAAATAGCTCGGAGCAACGGAGCAACAGTGTACAGGACCTGATCGCAGAGACCTGTGTATCAGGTGCGGAGAGAGCGGACATAAAATGCAAGGTTGCACAAAACGCCCAAGGTGCTGCTTATGTGCTCATGAGAAGTTAAAGGAGCTCGACCACTTCCCTGGATCAAATAACTGCGCAGCCAGTATCAGGAAAGCCAAGACATGAAGGTACTACAAGCTAATTTGTATTGGAGCAGGACAGAGGACGCCCTACTGTCTCAAATAGTTGTGGAACAACGAGCTGAGTTAGTGATAATCAGCGAGCAGTATAGGAGAAGAGAAGATGGCGTATGGTTGGAGGACCACACCAAAACTGCTGCTATCTGGATACCGAATCGAAGTAGCATCCGGCATACAAATGAAGGACGTGGCAACTGTTTTGTGTATCTTAAAGTCAATGATTACCACATATTCAGCTGCTACCTAACACCAAATGACGACATCCAAACATTTGAGAGCAAGCTGAACGAGTTAGAAGACACAGCCTCGCAACTACAGGGAAAGTATATTATTGCCGGGGATTTTAATTCAAGAGCAGAAGAGTGGGGCATGCCACGTGGGGTCATGTAACCAATTCTAGAGGCCGGAGAGTAGTAAACACGGCGGTCAGACTTGGACTCATAGTCTCAAATGTAGGCACTACACCAACTTTTAGCCGAATTGGATGCGAAGGTACGATTCTTGACATAACCCTAGTGTCAGAGAATCTGTCACGTACAGTCAAGGACTTGAGGGTTCTGGACATATACACAGGCAGCGACCACCAATACATCTCATTTGGAGTGGAAGAGACCCTAGGAAGCATCCGACCCGCCAATACTGACCGACAGAGCCACAGATGGAATGTTCGGCGTCTGAACAAGGCAGCATTGATCACCGAGCTGGACAGGAGAGCCGTCGTAGCCAAGCCACAGAGACTACTGAGAACACGGTTAATAGCATTATGTCGATGATCAAACATGCCTGTAATGCTGCAATGCCCAAAACCGGAAATAGACGCAGGGAAGGCCAAGAAGTCTATTGGTGGACAGAGGAAATCAGCATACTAAGAGCAAATTGCCTAAGATGCCGACGCCGCCTAACTAGAGCCAGACGCCGAGGAGACTTCGCAGAAGAGGATATTCAGAATCGGAGAGCCAAAAAACATCTGAACATCGCCATTCGAAAAAGCAAACTTGAGAAATGGAAAACCCTTTGCGATGATATTAACTCAGACCCGTGGGGCCTAGGGTATCAAATCGTCATGAAAAAGCTCAAGACCTACCGCGCATCTCCCTGCTTGGAAACGGAAAAAATGGACAACATAGTTCAGACGCTATTTCCCACCCACCCGGCCAGACAAGCAGAGCCGATGATAACAGCAGACGATAGCCTGGTTGAGATTTTTACCAGAGAAGAACTCTCGAAAGCGGCAAAAAGCCTGAAACATGGAAAAGCGCCAGGACCCGATAATATACCGGTGGAAGTGCTATCTGTTATTGCAGAAAGCAGGCCTGAAATACTGCTGGACATGTACAACGCATGTATTCGTAGTGGAACATTCCCCAATTTATGGAAGGTTCAGCGGATGGTTCTGATTAGCAAAGGGAAAGGTGATCCCGCTACCCCCTCGGCCTATCGACCACTTTGTATGCTTAATACAGCAGGAAAGCTCCTAGAAAAACTAATTAAGCCCCGCCTCGCAGCCGCGGTAGACAATGCAGGAGGACTCTCTCCGAGGCAGTACGGCTTCAGACCAGGCAGGTCCACAATCGGAGCAATCAGAGAGGTCACAGAAGCAGCAGAAGCAGCAAGCCACCAACGCAACCACCATTCACGCCCAATTGTACTGCTGGCAACGCTAGATGTGAAAAATGCTTTCAACAGTGTTAGGTGGGCGGATATGATAGAGGCACTACGCACGCGATTCCAAATCTCGGCGTATCTGATGCGAATTCTGCACAGTTACCTCGACAACCGAAAGCTTTTGTACCAGACGACAACAGAGGAAAAATGCATTCAAGTCACAGCTGGAGCAGCACAGGGATCAATACTTGGACCAGATCTCTGGAACATAGCCTATGACGACGTTCTTCTTATAGAGATGCCCGATGACACATTTCTTGTAGGATATGCAGACGACATTGTGGCAGTCATCCCGGCGCGTAACACAGAGTATGCCCAACGCAAACTTACGCAAGTGATGATTCGTGTTAAGGACTGGTTGGTTTGCCGAGGACTACAGCTAGCAACCGAAAAAACAGAGCTGCTTCTAGTAAGTAGGCGACAAATCCCACTGGAGATGGACATGAGGATAGGCGATAGCATAATCAGGACTCAAAGGGTCATCAAGTACTTAGGAATCCGGCTTGACTCAAAGTTAACCTTTCAAGCGCAGCTCACCTACGCATCGACGAGGTCCGCCACCGCAATACGATCACTAAGCAGGCTCATGGCAAATGTGGGTGGACCATTGCAGAGCAAGCGGAAGCTGCTAATGGAAATAAACAACGCCATCCTTCTCTATGGATGTGAGATCTGGGCAGACGCCTTGAGCACTAATTACAAGGCAAATCAGCTCCTATCGATGCAGAGGACGAGTGCGCTGAGGATAATAAGCGCTTATAGGACGGTATCGGGATCAGCAGCGATGGTCATTGCAGCCGTGATACCAGTTGATATATTGGCTCGAGAGCGCAAGAAACTATATGAGCTTCGCCAAACAGGAAGAGCTACAATACAGTCAGCTGACGTCTGTAGACAGGATTCTCTTAACCAGTGGCAAGAAAGGTGGACAAACGACAACAAGGGAAGGTGGACAGCAAGACTTCTACCCGATCTCAAAGTCTGGATACAGAGAAAACACGGTGATGTTGACTATTATGTTACACAAATGCTGACAGGACACGGGTATTTCAGCTCCTTTCTGTACTCTATAGGTAAATCCACAGAGGCTAGCTGCGTCTACGGGGATACGGTAAGAGACAACGTAGAGCACACAGTCTTCCACTGCGAGCGATTTGCCGAGCGACGACACCGACTACTACAAGAAGTAGGGGACATCACGCCGGAAAACATTATAACAATAATGATCAGCAACGAGGAGAATTGGCGACATGTCGAGCGCTTCATAGGCGATATCCTCCGCCTAAAGAAAAAGGACTTAGATGAGAGAACATAGTCCGGGCAGTCTGCACGCAGACAAACGATGAGAGCGCTTAGCGAGAAATAGGCCCCATTTCGAAGTAATGCGAAAGCTTTCCCGAAGTGGAGATAGGCCTGATGAGGAGGGGTTTTTAGTGGGTGCGAGCCCCACATACCACATTGCGACGGTAATGTGAGATGCAGAAGGCATTTTCCCCCTCAGCCCAAAAAAAAAAAAAAAAAAATTTTCATACACTGTCAAAAGATTCTACTCGAGTCTGATATTTAAATGCTGTATCTATATGTATAGCCAACATTTCTAGTCTACATTCCAATTCTGTAGCTTCAAGGTTTAATTTACCCTTGGTAATTTGGTCATTTACACGTTGTATGCTTTTAATGCATACATTACGTTTCTTTTTCGAATCATCAAAAGTTTCCTTAGTGTTTGTCATTACGATAATTAAATTCGAATCTCTTTATTAAATTAAGATATGATTGAATTTATTATTAATAGCTCTCGTTTAGACGTAAACGTTAAAAGAAGCAAAAATAAACGAACGCTAACAATTGACGAACGACTTTTGAAAGTGAATATGCCTGACCAACAATGTAGGGGAGCGAGTAACAACTGTATAACTGCCGCTATGCACAAACGAAAACGAAAATAGCGGACTGCATCTTTGCAGCTATGTGCGTGTGTGTGTATATATGTGCGCTTTGGAGCACTCAACTGGTCAACTACCAGTGACTGCAAGTGTAGGCAAGAGGGGGGGAGAACGAACGACTGAGCGAAGGGAAATTAATAAAGCAATTAATGCTTCTAATTTAACAGCCGCCCATATCGCACAAATATTATAAGTAAAAAACTCCAAAGTGGTTATTTATGCTTATTAAATGCTCAACTACTTTACATATGTGCTAAGAATTGAAAGCGTTGGTTTTATTAGCACAACCAATGCAATTTGGCTGTTCCGCTTTCAATTTTTAGCACAGTACCTGCTGTTCGAGACTTTTAATTGCTGACGCAACTTTCCTTGGCATTTCCAGTCTAATCGTGATCCAATGGGAATCCAAAAGGGAAATGGCAATAGGGCAATGTCCAACGAAGTTCACAGATTTTGAAGCAATTCTTTGTTACACGACCGGCGCGATAAATTTGTTATTATTAATTTAAATTTGCAATTTTTTCACGTCGCTGGCCACACAAAGTCCAAATTGAGATTCAATATGTATCTATATGCACTGCACTTTGAAGTTGTTACCAAAAAAGAGTTACCAAGAGTTTTTGTGATTGTTAATATTAATTTATGAACAATAAAATTAGTTTGGTGGCCTTTAAATTAATTTACGGCTGCGATTGTGCGTGTTACAATTCTATTTCGACAATTGCAACTGACTTAAATTTCTTCTTAATCCTAGCTTATCCTGTGGTGGCGAAGCGAGGCGAATTCGCTCTCAGAGCGAATGACGAAAACTTTATTGCGCTCTCACTTTGCCTTAAACTCAATTCTTAACTTAACTTCGAAAACAATGCTAGCAATTAAAGATAAAAAACACGCCGAAGTGCGGCGACAACATCCTTAGGCTCTTACGATAAATCTAGGTTCGATAATAGTAAGGCAACTGTTGTAAAACTCAATGTAGGGGATTGTGTAAGTATTGTCATGAAGACATTCGAAAGATGCCAGATAGTGGAATGCCAATTGAATTGGATGTTGAAAATGAAGAGCTAAGCCTGCCAAAGGTTCGGTCCAGTTGGAACGAAAAGTAATTCATCCAAGAGATGAAGTGTTATCCGTCAGAGATGACGATGTGTTATCCGCTAAAAAAAAGGCGATGAATTTGATAAAGCAATGATTTAACCGCTTGAAGAGGTGCAGATGGTGTACTAGCGGAAACATCATAAAAATTAAATTAACTGTTATTTAGTTCCACTATCGAAATCGCAACACAGAAAAGCCACTCGAAAATCGACAGCGGAAGCAACCAGAAGGGAACTCGTTATTGGGCGCAGAGTATATATATATTATATATATATAGGAGTATATATATATATAGTATATATATATAGGAGTATACCCTACTTTATAGGGTCTGCATCGACTCCTTCTGCTTGTTACAACTGTTTTGCCCACATTTAATGGGTAAGAGAAAAAAAACAAATATAGCAAATCTTTTACTGTAAATGATTATGGCTTAGATGCAGTGGTACACGCTTGACTTATCCGCTTATTTTCTCTTATTATTGGCATATTCGAGACAGAATGAGAAGAATACCTGTGGCTATCATGCAACTCGATGCCATATTATTTAAGGCAGCAGCTAATAGTTGGATATCCCGTTGTCACATGATTTCAGTAAGCTTTAAAATATCTGAAGAGGTACCATAAAAATTCAAATACCACCTACTTTGTTGTACACAGGCATACACGTGTGAAAACACTAATGAACTAACTATTGAAATGTCATCAATAATAACTTATTAGAGGTCAATCAACTTTGAATACAAAGTATTAAATTAATCATGACTTTATGTTCTCAAATAAGAATGAGATTGGTTAATTATAAATGAAAGCGTAAAATGTAGAGTGATTCACTCTATCTCAGCTCATTTACATATATAGCTCTAATAGCTCAAGATAATTTGATCGTGGACCAAAAAGTTATTAAAATTCGCCCAAACTGACTAAAATTGGCACTGTCACTGATTAAACACTTACCATAACATTGTTTGTTTAACCTCAACTGATGCAATCTCCCTAGATAAAAGCCATCGATAAGTTAATAACGAGTTTCTCGTTAACGTCATGTCGAATTTGCCCGCTGTTCACAAGGTGATTTCCTCCACTCCATCAAAGATGGGCTGGGCCAGCCGACAGTGACGCAGCGATTTTGTTACACTATGCTTAAGGTGAATCTAAACTACTTCGGCTTCATTAAATACCCTAGAAAGAGGCGTAACAATTTTAAATGGAATTGTCATATTGGCCACTGCTCCTTTGATAGCATTTTGACTGCCATACCCAAAAGCCTTTATTATCATTATGAGCATGCAGGGAAAAAGGAATCTATGGGAAATCTAGGTCATGTTGTATTGAATCTGTTTGCTCCTTTAAGTAATTTAATGCTATGACCGCAGGTTTCGCACAAAATAAATATTTTTCTCTCAGAAGACATTCATTTAAAATTTACATTTTATTTACATCAGGAAATGCCTTTGCAGCAAATGCAAACCGGATCGGTTCGATGCTCTACGATTGTGATTAAGGCGGCTATCATTATATAAAAGCTATTAGTATTCTATAGTGATTCTCTATACTCTATTCATATTCGCACGCTCTTGATTGTTTTGGGTCACAATTCACAAATTTTCTACTGCTCTACCTTAGCAATTGCTCCTATAATAACAAACTCTTCTGTTGTGCTTGACTTCGAGCACTACGTGTTACACTCGAATTTCCTACGTATTGGATTATAATAAACATGACCTCTTTGACTTTTATCTAAATGTTGTTCAGTTTTCGCTCACCAATCCAATATACCGGATCTTGTCGGCGCCTAAATAAAAGTCAATAATATAATTCTCCGATCAGACAATATTACAGAACAAGATTTATGAAAAATACATTATTTCCTTTCTAATTACACTTAACTATTTCCCAAACTAAAATATAAACTCCCCTTAAACTACGAATTTTACGCGAAACTACGAAACAATTCGAAAACTCCGATAGACTCTAATTTCTATCAATGTCCTATGTCTCTTATGGACAAAGTAGTTGGTAAATTTCCCAGCTGCACGAGGGCAGTTTAACTGTACCAAAGTAGTGAGAGGATAAATAATACAGGGTGAGATTAATAATATTGGACTGAGCAATTGTGATTCTGAGTATCAAGTTTCGGACTTCAGTTAGTAACATTATATTTCTCGCAACAAAGGCTTCATACAAATGTTGGGTGTCAACAAATACCTTTATTTTACATAAACTATTTGGTTTACAGTTTCGATGTTGCGTTTCAGTTTTGATTTCTACCTGCCTATTTTTTGAATCAATAAGTTATGATTCGGTCCTTTTATTCTTTTCAAAATCAGAGGCATCCTGCAACTTCTTTGAGTGCTGTGCCCAAAATGCCAAGGCTTCTGGCTATTCTGTGGTGCACATCTAATGATTTTCGCATATGCGATTGAGGAATTAACTCTGCTAATTTTACTGTCTCGATGCAATATTGAGATTATTGTAAGGTTAAGCTTCTAAAAGGCGTAAAACACATTGTCCTTATAGACCACCCTCCCCTTAATTAGAACAGAAGTTCCCAAATTTGCTTGCATTATTTCCTTTATGCACAATGGGGTCGACTTGTTGTTTCACCTTCAAAAAATAACTCGGTTATGTCTATTTGTATTGCGTCAGCCAAGACTGGCCTGCTGGGCCTTTGCAGTCTTGTTTTACCCCGTACACTGTACAGGGATATATTAGCTTTGTGCAAAATGTCTGCCTATCTATCTAATTTCAGATTCTTAGTGGTCTTGGGCTCGGCTAATTTCAGACTCTGAGACCCAAATGTTACCGTCTCAATTTTATTGTCTTCATAAAAATCCAACCGGTCTACAGTAAGAGGGTGGCCCACATTAATAATATAGGCCCACAAGAGTTTTTGTGAACTGTTAATACTAATTTATTAACATTAAAATAAATTTGATGGCTTTTAAGGTATTTTTTCTGCAATTGGGCGTGATACCAGTTTATTTCTACAACAACAACTGTTAATTTTTTTTCTTAAGCCTAGCTTAACCTATGGTGGCGAAGCGAGGCGAATTCGCTCTCAGAGCGAATGTCGAAAGTTTTATTGCGCTCTTGCTTCGCCCTAAACCTAACTACCACTAGAATCCATGTAATGCAACTCTTAACGTAACTTCGAAAATAATGCTAATAATTAAAAATAAAAACACGCCGAAGTGTGGCGAGAATAGGTTATCCACGTGCATTAATATAAGTAGCTTGCCCAAGAGCAAAAAACTGCTTTTGGATTGTTAATTGTTGGGATTTCTACAAATGCCGGAATGAAATCTACTGCGATTACTTGGTTGACATTTCCACATTATACACAACACTTAGAATTTGAATAAGACATCAATAATATTTGATCAGATATGCTTATGCTATACACTACAAGTATTGATACTCCCAGTTTCACTGTAATTGTCTGTCTGGAATCTACTCAGCCTTCATCCAGAATTTTCTTTTATAGAAAAATAGTTCATTTAGCAGTTTTTGAATATTACATATTTGAGTATAATGCCATCGGACAGGCTATAATACCCTGTACAGTTCTCTATAATAAACATACTCTATAGTTTGGTCTGGCAACCTTTTCAGTACATCTCAATTAATTTATTATTTTATACAAATCTCTGCATATATTACGTTTAGACTTGCAATATAATTGTCGGCAAGCAGTTTGACATTTCAAGTGATATAACACTCAGCTCTTCGGCGAGAATGTGTTCACTGGCAAAAGCTAGCAGCTATGAACGTCCAATGAATTCTAATTGTTGGCAAAGTAGTGCGATTCATTTCAAAATTTTCAAAAATTTTCTTTCAACTTTCTTTTCTGAATGTCTTCCTTATTCCTGGACCGATCTTTATGAAACTTTCACATCTGTTTCAGGACAGTATTCTTTAAACACCTCTTAAATTAGAAATGTGTGCATTTAGAAATACAGGCTGTAAACAGGGTATGAAGAGATTGCAAATAGTTTTGATCGATTTGCGGGGGAAGGCGGGGAGGTATCCAAAATTTGAAATAAACTTGATCTGCGGACGGTATACGGTAATTTGGAGTCTCTAGCTCTTATAATTGCTGAGATCGACGCGTTCATACAGACGGACAGTCAGACAGACAGACGGACATTTTTTCACAATGTTAATATGTCCCTGTTCAGGGTATAAAAATAATTATAATTAAAATATAATTATTATTCAATTCTCTTATAATTCGCGTGCGCTCGACTTGTCTTTTAGACATTATCTACCTTGCCTAAAACCAAATTGCCTATCAGACATTTGGTCACTCCCTCTCTCTTGAAGCCTTTACACCATAACTCTCTCTAGAACTTTTCCAAGAACTGAAGGAGACTGATGCCCCGAAAAGAACGAGGATTGCTCCCAATTCTATCAATCGACTTCAAGAGCACAATCTACTTACTGGGAAAATATACATCATTCAAACACCTTTCATACAACTCTTTCATATATTCTGGAATTGACTTCCAGACAATCTTACACATCTCCCCAGTGAATCCATCCATACCAGGCGACTTCCTCAACTTTAGCATCGAGAAAGCCACCTGGGTGGCAAGTTCCGACGATCCGCCCTCGGAAAAAATCCATTCAATCTATGACGTAAGCTGACATGGAGGCAACACACATCACATTCCCTACCTCTGCCTCTAACTACTTTATAAGCACCACCCCAAGGGTCGTGCTAATTGCGCTCCAGGAAAGAGCGCCATTCGTCTTCTTTCACTCTTACGAGCATTTACTTGTACTCACTCAAACACCTACGATATTCGATATTCGCGAAAGACGATCTTGCTCTTTTGAAACGCTTCCGCAGAGTTCGAACAGACCGACGTTTAACGCTTAACTCATGCGTCCACCACTTGACATGTCTTTGATTTGCCTTACGGTGCTTATCAAACATGCGATCATTCGCACAAGTCATCCACCTATTTACCAATACAACCTGGTCATCCACATTCAGTGCTCGAAAGGTACTGAGTTCAACTTGCGTTGCCTCTTCTCTAACGAACACCCCATGAAGGGTCCAATTCGCTTCACAAGTATGCAATCGATTACCCCCAAACACATAGTGGGGGTATGAGTGATACAAACCTCAATGGGGTTGTGATCACTCACACCTCGCCCACCCAGTACCCGCCAATTAAAAGCAAACATTCTCATAGCTGCCTCATTCACAAACGTGACATTAATGTCACTTCTCCCAACCGGACCTTCAAACGTGTACCACTCACTGGGTTCGTTCACGACACGTACATCCTGGGACACAGACGCTTGTCTGGATACTTTACTGAACCACAGAGGCGACGATGCGATCTCATCTAGACTAAGGATGACTGGTACGCTACTCGCCAGTAGTAGCACCTGATCCAAAAAAGCTATAAACGGCTCGAGGGGGATCCCCGAACTTACAGTATACGCTACGTACAAACACTCTACGAAACTGCCACTTAGACACACACATACACCCCAGTCAATTGAATTCACAAAAGTGCATTCAATACCGACATCATTCACTACTACAGCGGTATTAGCCCTGCTATCAGGAAATATCCGCATTCCTGCGGGCAATCCCCGTACATAACCAGAAGTTGCATATGGTTCCTGCAGCAGGGCAATAACACTGCCCCTTTCACAAATCTTTGCTCCAATATCAGACATTGCTGCATACGACCCCTGACAATTCAGCTGAAGAAGCCTGCTACAAATTTTAATGTCTAGCATCCGCCCCAGCGACAATTGCGCTGTACACGGGGCATGCCGGAGACATCATCAGATGTCCCGACGGCTTGCCCTTGAAGGCACAGTTCCGGCAGTTCAGTGCATTACTGCACCGAGCTGACCGGTTACCCATTTGGCCGCAGCGACAGACGTCCTCCTTGGCCCTGCATTCCGCCACCTTATGGTCAAAGCCAAGACAGCAGAAGCAACCCAGTACCGGGTCAAAGCTGCGCACTCGGAACGACAACCACTTGACGTAGCAGCGTCCGGTCTCCAGCAGGGTTTGCATTGCAAGACCACTACCCTCCAGAACCGCGTTCACCGTCAGTGGCCATCGTCCAGGGGCGGCTGACTATACGGACGCATTTTTTAAAGGCCTCGAGGGACATCATGTCCTTCAGATTCATCTCATGCAGATCACCCATGAAGTCGTCAGGAGTGATCTGCAGGTGAACGGCCTGTATAACCACCTTTGGCCCTAGCCTCTCATTTACACTTGCCTCCAATCCAACCTCGCTAAGCTTTGCGTTCTCCACAATCTTCTTCCATTCAGCTACAGAAGGCGTGCGAATGATCGCACCACCATCCCGTAGAGGTTTCACCTCATGGACGCGCTCACCGAGGGTAGGCCCTACCTCCTTCACTACCTTCTCGACCACTTCCTTTGCGGTTTTTCCAGCAGTCTTTCTGCGGACAACCAAGGACCAGGTCTCAACTGGTCGTGGCATCTCCAGGGTAGACGACATTGTCGACACTGGACCTCCCTTGTGCGCGGCCACCGGCGGAACAGGCGCCTGCTGAACTCTCCCGTGCAGAGCACGGTCAAGCACCTCCAAACGCCCCTTCAGCCGCTCGTTTTCTGCAACCAGCGAAAACAGCAGCGACTCGTAATTGTTCGTGCGTTCAATAAGACCACACAGCAGCTGGGTACTTACTCCCTCCCCAATGGCAGACTTTAGCACACCGTCAGAGATAGCCTTCATACTCTCTATTACCGTGCCCTTCCGCTTCGACGGGACCACCTTGCTCGCCGAACACGCAGCAACGGGCACCTCAACGGCAGGGACACGAGGTACACACTCACATATGTTGACCACAGAGTCAGCCCGAGGAGCAGAATAAGTCCACTCCTCACCTTTCGCACCGATGGCTCCCCGAGGCAAACCAATGTTCCCCTGATAGCCCCCTCATGCACTCCTCATAGTAACATCGTTCACTACGACCTCAGAAGTTGCCTGCCTCAACCGCAGCTTATCGACGAAACTCTAGCGTCTCGCCAGGCCTGCCGCTACAGAGCACAGCGCAGCGTCATAATCCGATGTTGCTGCGCTCGTCGCACCCGTTGACACCTCAGCCGGTTTCTTCTTGCGCGGCGGCATATCTGCTAAAGCAGCTAAACAGCTGTACAGCTAAAAGACTTGTAAAAACTTTAAACAACTGTAAAACAGCAACTACCGCTACTTACTTGATAAACAAGCGCAATATACGCACACACTCATACACGCGGTTGCTGAACAGGCAGCAACAACAACGAAAAAACAGTCACGCTCGAGAGCAGCAAAATTAACGGTAAAATTTCATTAACAGCAACAATTCCGCGAAGTACGTCTGCTTGTCTTCAAGTCTCATAACGAACTGGTAGATACCGTCAGTATAATACCCTGTGTCAACCCTCTTAATAAAGTATTTTGATTATATTTTGATTTTTACACATACATACTTAGCATTAGCGCAAGCGTATCAATGCAACAATTTTTTTCTGATTAATTTATTTGTGGACCGATTATAAAAAATTCACGTTTGTTTCTTATTTCTATTTTTCAAACACATAAAAGTCGGAAGTTTATATACTAAAATATAGTTTACATTTGATTTTTTTCGATTTCGGGAATCCAAAATTAGATATCAAAATTTGGTATCTCTAGCTTTTATGGACAGACGGCTGTTGATACTGATAAAGTAAATATGTATATAAAGTAAATATTGATAAGGTCTGCCACGCTTCCTACTGCCTATTGCAGACATTTGCACAAAGCTATGTATATTCATTTTGCCCAAAGGCGCAGGGTAAAGGAATTAGCAGTGCGGAAAAAAACGAGAATCAAAGCCATTAAGCAGCGGCCAAGTCAGCGGCTTGCTTGATTTTTCAGTGCTAGAGGATGTATTGTTATATTGACAAAACTGAGGACAAGGTTGTTTCAAAATTGCAAAAAATTATAAAAACCCTAAGCAAAACTGGATTTTTATTTAATATTGACGAATGCCTATTTCTATTATCTAAAGAAATATCTGGGATACGAAATTGAAGCAGTGGAGCTCAAGCCAAATGCACGAAAAATGCATTCATTAGTCGGTTTGCAACGGCCTCAAATAGGACCACAACTTTATTGATTTGGCATCCTACTTCTGGCAGTTTATGACAAATGTTTCCGAAGCATTCAAATTAAAATAAATAAACAAAAATTGCTTTGAATAGAATGTAAACCACGAGAATGTAGTGGAGCTGCATACTGACCCTGGAGACTTTGGCAGTCGTCATCGCAGTAAAATATTTTCGGTTTAATTTGATAGATGACAAATTTAAAGTGTACATAGTACAAAGTACGAAATAAAAATCCCAGCTAATAAATAAATAAAATAAAAAACAGCTCGCGGACGGAGTAAGTTTCGAATCACAAACCTCTCCCGCGCAAATCTTATGCCCTCTAAGTTGAGCTACTGCTTTATATAGTTCGAAGACGGTACTTGTGCAGCACGAATTTGAGAATTTGACATATATTTACTTAAATTCGAATTTCTAACTAAATTTTGTTAATTCTATTTCTTAAGACTTTGCTACTTTCTGACAAATGAGACAAAATTTATAATAAATATATTTAAATTTATTAAATAATTAATTAATAATTGAAAAATAAAACTCAATTTTGTAATTGCCTACAGCGGGATTTGAACCCACGTACTCGCAGCGTATCTTGTTGTTGTTGTTGCTCTAATGCTACTCAACCCTCATGAACTTGATGGTCATTAAAATCTCCATTGTTTATGGTCCGATTGTGATGAATTTTTCGGAAAACGTCCGCATGCGGTCATACTCGATGTATGGCAAATCTGCTATGTGTGCCAAGTCTGTAGTTCTTATAAAACGTTTTTTTTTTCGATTTGGATCTAAAACAAAACAAACTGAATCTGCCTGTACACTTTAAGAGTGTTGTCACCAAATTTGGTAACTCTAGCTCTTAAAGTCTCTGAGATCTAGATGTTCATACGGACGGAGGACAACACTCTTATAGTGTGCAGGTAGATCAAGTTTGTTTTAGATTTTTGCTACGCCCCCTTCCGCCCCCCGCAAATCGAAAAAAACCTATTATAAGAGCTACAGACTTGCCACACTTGGCAGATTTGGTACACATAGAGTGTGCATGTGTGCGGACGTTTTCCGAAAAATTTCATCACGATCGGACAATAAACAAAGGAGATTTTAAAGAATGAATGACCTACAAATTCATGAGGGCTGAGCAGCATTACAGCAACAACAACAGCAAGACTCGCTACGGGTGCGCGGGTTCAAATCTCGCTGCTGACAATTACAAACTTTAGTTATATTTTTCAATAGAAATAACAAAATTTAGTTAGAAATTCGAATTAATGTACACATATGTCAAATGCTAAAATTCGTGCTGCATAAGTATAGAGATTGCCGTCTTCGAGTTATATGAAGCAGTAGCTTAGCTTGGAGGACATAGGATTTGCGCGCGAGAGGCCTAGGGTTCGAAGTATGTTCAGACTCAGACCGCGGACAAAGTTTTTAATTTTTTTTTCTTAAATTCTTTTTTTTTTTTGCAAATGCAGGCATTCTTTAACGTACTTACAATTTAATAAAACCAATACATAAGCACTAGTATTAGTCACTATTGATTGCTTTGCATTAGAAAATACTTTCTATGTGTCCGCATAGTACATAGTACAATGCAAATAATGTAACGGTAGTTCGCTTCGTTCACTGCTGCTCTCTTCCAAGAACGAGGGAGAATTTTTTGAGCAAAAGAAACTTTCAAGGCGGCAATGAATGGGATATACGAATTCAGTTAATTTGATCTTGTCGGCTTGCGGGTCGATTTGCCGGTGGCACAGGGCGTAGAGCATTAGATTGTGAATCAAGGGACCGCGAGTTCGAGGCTCGGAAGATTCGTTTTGCTATTTGTACAATATTTTTGAATGTGTAGATTTTGCTATTCACGATTAGTACAGAGTCTCCCACTGTCGACTGCGGTCGACTGTAGTCATAGCCAACTTCAGTTGTAAATACTGATGCAAGGTACTATACTGTCGCATGCGCCTCGACTGATCTGCTTGTTTTTTATATATTTATAAAAATTATCTTTTTACTATTATTTTATTTATATATATGTTATTAATTTTGCCAATATGTCATAAGAAGAAGAAATAACAAAGTTTTGTTAGAAATTTGATTTCAAATATATGTTTGCATGTACACGCATATGCAGCAATGCAAAAAAAGTAACGGCATTTCTCTCTCAGTTACCGCCGCTCTCTATTCTCCCTCTCTTCTAAGAGTGATCGATATTCAGAGAGAATCATTGAAGCAATAGAAACTTGCAAAACGGACAATGAGAGGAATCAAGATCAAGTTTATTTTAAATTTTGGATACCTCCCCCTTCCCCCGCAAATCGAAACGAATAATAGTCACATTTTTTCAACGTTGACACTTTTAAGTTAATTTAAAGAATATCATATTGAAGCAATGCTAAAAGTTTCATTAAGATCGGTTCATAAATAAGACCAATAATTAGCAAAGAAATAAATGTGTGCGAGCGAGACAGCGAGCGACTGAGATGCATGCGTCTGTTTACCATGTGTGCGAGCGAGAAGGCAAACTACTGCGATACAAGCATAAGTAATTTAAGTGTCCTAACACTTAGCTTTTGATTGAATATGTATAAATATGTGAAAGTTAGCTGCTATAAGCAAGCAAAGAATTCATATGCAAAATGAGAGTTTCAAAGGGGGTTTTCTTTAAACACCTGTTATGTTCTTACTTTTATTTTAATCAAGGTATCTATTATCAAAATACTCTTAATATAGAAGCCTGTACAGGGTATTATACTGCCGAATGCGGTCGACTGTAGCCTTTTCGACTGGTTTTACATGAAAATATGAATGCTGCTTAGACAATTCTTTTCGAGTGGAAAAGCATTGCCCTCAAATTAACATATCACGCTTGCCATTAATAATCTTTGCATTATTATATTAATACCGGGTCTTATACTGTCGAGCACCTTGACTGTAACTTTTCGACTGGTTGAAGAATACTCTTTTCAAATTCTGATTTTACATATGATTTCTGTGCTTGCTTATATCAGCAAGCTTTCACATATGTCTAGATACTCAATTAAAAGCTGAGTGTTACGACACTTAATTTACTTATGCTTGTGTCGCAATAGTTCGCTATCTCGCTTGCACAAATAT